>JAFBJS010005661.1:248207-316948 GCA_016785265.1 Paraplagusia blochii | reverse complement strand
ATTCCTGATCCTGTCCATCCTTGTCTCTCCTAAAGAGAACCTCAGCATCTTTAACTCCTCCACCTCCAGCTCCGTCTCCTGTCTTCTACCTATTCCTAGTGTCTTTAATCCATCCATTATGTCCGGTCTCACCACCGTCCTGTTAAGTTTTCCCTTTTATTCCACTCCCAGTTTATTGGATAAATCTGAGAATTCCCTGAGTTTCACCTGGTAGAGCTCGGGCACAGACAGGCTCAGAGACCAGAGAAGGTTTTCCAACACCATTGGCGTTGACAGCGCGGACCCTGAACACGTAGTTTTCTCCTTCAACCAAATCCTTTACCTGGAGGTCACAGGAGTCAAACAGCAGAGCAGGAACAGGTTTAGGGAAAACTGCTGTGAACAGGAGCTGAGAACAGAAGTCAAGATGGCTCTGGTACCTGAAGGTAGCGGTGGTTGACAGTTTCTTGGTTCAGAGTAACAAAGTCTGAAGAACCCTTCTTGGCCATGTCCACAAAGTATCCGCTGACAGGACTGGCACCAGTGTAAATGGGTGCCTTCCACAGAAGGACCAGGGAGTTAGCTCTGACCTCACTGAAGCTCAGGTCGTGAGCTGGGCCTGTGGGTCAACGATTAATGTTCAACAAGCAGAACTAAAGACAGGAAAAAGTCCCTCCTTAAATCCCATCACACGTGTCTCGTACCTGGCTCATCAAAAGTCCATTTCTCACATTTCATGGGTGCACTAGGATGTGATGGAAGGCCCACGCCGGCCATGTTGGCGGCCTGAACCTTAAACTCATAGAAGGTTCCTTCAGTCAGATTCTGGACCTGAAAGGAAAAAAGAAGTTTGTACGACATGATAGTCAATCATCTTTAGAGAAACAGAGGTTAAATTAAAACCATAAATCCCTGTTTGTGTGACTCACAGTGTAGACTCTCTCTGTGATAGCGGACAAGTTCACCTCCTTCCAGACCAGGGTGTCGGCGTTGCGGTGGTCGATGTAGTAGGCGTTGACTTTGGAGCCGCCGCAGTGTTTGGGACTCTTCCATCCAATGGTCATGGAGGAGCCATCACTGCTCAGCAGGGAGATTCCATAGGGAGCAGTGGGAGTGGCTGAAATCACACAGGTTAGTTTAGAACTTCACTTTTAATTATTTTTTCAGTGCTGTGCTTTTCATGTGAGATTGTATGTAAAGGTTTCTCATTAGTAACAGACCATTCAAATCTTTCAGTTCAGTTCTCAAAAACCTCCATCATAACTCAGTGTTGGGTTATCTTACCCCCCCCAAAAAATCTAGAGATAAGAAATATTGTAAATCACTACTGTGCACATGAGCTCTTGTCCTACTGCGGCCTCTAGTGGTTAAAAACGACAACCTTTTCCATTAATTACATATTATTATTAATATATATATATACATATATTCAAGATTGTTGAATAAAAAATTGAAAAAAAATGAAGTAAAATATAAATTTTAAAAGAGAGATTTGAAACAATAGGTTCAGTGCAGTAGAGAGTCACTGTTAAACTGTTAGCATTTCTTTCGATACTTCTACGTTTTGTTAATACTAAAAATCACTGATATTAAGAGTCATTTTTGAAAAGCAGGTGAAAAAAAAATCATCACTTGTTGCTCCAGTTAAATAACAGTGTAAAAAAGTGACAGTCCATTGTGTTTGAGTGTCCAGTGCCAGTAATTATGAGTAAAAAATAGAAGACCAAGTGAAGGAAGTGATAAAAACAAAATAATATCATACATACCAAACTCCACCCCCCCACCTGCACATTTACCCCAAAACCAAGCAGTTAAAAAAACAGTTATTCTAACTGACTAGGACAGAAAACGGTGATATGAAGATTTTATTTTGAAAATCAAATCAGAGTTGTTCTCACCCAGGGCCGGCTCAACATCGATGGGTGAGGATTCCTGTGACTCCTCACTGAGGCCGTAGACGTTGACAGCCTGGACGCGGAACACGTAGGTCTCACCTTGGACCAAGCCGTGGACCACGAACCTGAAAGACATTGTTATTTTAAACCGTCAGCATAAAAGTGAAGAAAATGAACAGCAAACACCATCCATCCCAGACGTTGTGGTCTACCTGGTGTGTTTGAAGGGCTTGTGGTTGCAGGGGAACCATTCCTTCGATCCCACCACGCGGGCGTCAATGTAATATCCCATGAGGTTTTTGGCATGTTTGGGTGCCTGCCACTGGACAAAGACGGATGACTTGGTGTTTCTGGTGGCAACGACCTGACCAGGAGCAGAGGGGACGCCTGTAGGTGGAGAAGAGCTGGTGTTTGGTACTCATCATTTTAACATTTGAGAAAAAATTATGGAAAATGTCAAAGACCAGGTTGTAGGTAAAACCTATTGAGAGCATCAACATCAATGTTGTGTTAAAGTGGTTGAAAACACACATGTGGTGCAGAACAGAATCATCATCCATAAATATGTGTGTACAGGTGCACAAGTCAGTGTCCAAGTCCTGGGGCGAGAAAATTTCTGTTCTGGAAAATTCAGACTGTGGGTCAAGCCGTGGTGACATATAAAATATTACTGTGTCAGGCAACAACAGCAGGTGAATCAGAAACAAAACCGCACTCTTGTGGATTTTTTGTTAAAGCTTATGTTTTATATTTTCAGTGCTGAGAAAAAGGCCAGCCATGTGGAAGAGTAAAGGTGTTTTTGGTGAAATGTTTCCCATTAGTGTACGTACCAACAGACTGCTCAACACCTGCAAAGCAGAACAACTGGAGATGAACAGTGGATCCAGTGTGTCTTTTTTTGTTTGTTTGTTTGTAGCCATTGAGGAGTCACAGTGAAGAAGATGTTAATACTTTTAAATACAACAAGATAATTGTATTTATCTTAATTTATTTTATCTATGTTTTATATAAGTAAATATTACAAAATAATGATGAAATAAATACTTTTGACCTCATAAAAACATTGACGCAATACAATTTAAAGTCTGTATAACATTTTGTACTAAATTAACCAACAACTATTGAACAGTTTGAGCTTTTTTTTGTTTGTTTTTTGTGACTTGATTTGGTTCAATTTTCCCTCTACTGAAAATCAGATTGGTTTTTTTTTTGTTGCAGACAAAAAATCTGAGGCTGAGGAGTTGAGGCTGGACCTTACCATCCGTGTCCACCTTCTGGACGGGCTCAGAGGGCACCGAGGCCTCACTGGAGCCGTACATGTTCACTGAATACACTCGGAACTGGTACTTTTGCCCATCCTGCAAATCGAAAACCGGGTAACGTGGGGAGAGCAGTTTGACCGCTGTGTTGATCCGCTGCCACGCTCCAGTGCCTGCTAAGCACTGTGGGAAGGTTCAGGGGGGAGTAAGGGACGCAGGAAGGGAGGAAAGTATGAAGGCAGAGCCAACTGTAACAACCTTAGCTGTGAAGATTGACATGGTCAGGCTCTTCAGTGATCATTTAAAAAATTCAATTATTCATTTTGACATCTTGATTTTAGTGAACTTTATGAAGTGTGTCTGTTTGCAGTGATACTGCCGTCTGACTGCATTGTCTTTGTTGACTTTATCAATTGAAGTGGTATGGAATATATAAATATATAGAAATATATTCAGTAGTGGGCATAAATTTAATGGAAAAGATCTTTTGAACAAATTCTTCACCCAATTTTGAGACATTGTTCATACTTATTATCTGGTTGTTGAAAAAATATATTTTTTGAAACACTAAAACCAAAAATTCAACCAAAAAATAGAGCCCAACCATGCAAATACAATCACAATGAAATGTGTTAATAACCTTAAATTACTTTTGAAATAATTATTAATTAAGGATCATTAAACAAAAAAATTCCCAGAGCTAAAGCGGTTACATTCTTTATTGTGTTCTATATTTTATTTAAGAATTTTAAAAGACAGGGGCCAGCACACACCTTTTCAATGACGTACCACAGCGGAGCTCGTCCGCGGGGGCTAGGCGGTTTCCAGCTCAGCACAATATATGACCTGAAAATCTCTGAAGCATGCACGTCGGTGGGCTCCCCGGGCAGAGTTACGTAGCCTGAATTGGAATTCAAACGTCAGGAAGAACAAAACACGCAAAAATCGAAGTGACCAGAGAAGTCCCACAATTGACATTAAGTAGCATTTGACCAAATGCGGAGAGACACTGAGGTTTTCACAGTATCCATTTATAGTTTTACTAAAAAAGATAAAAAGATGGCAATAATTTCATAGTGATCCAGCAGAGGGCGCTCCTAGTGACACATGCCTCTGATTCTAAGAATAAAGAACATAATGTTTTACATTAAAAATTGTTTTTTTTCATTTTTTATTTTATTATATAAAATAAAAAATTCTATAATTCTATAATTGATTCTATAATAGACACTACAGTACAGTGTGCTTCTATGTGGGACTTCTGTCACAGTTTAGAAGGTGGTAGGTTTTTCCACGTTAGGCGTAACTGGCTGAGGATTTTAAAGGGTATATTAATGGGTTAAAACGCAAACAATTAGATTGAGGGAGAAAAGACAAATTAACAAAAAAATTGTTTCCTAATATGTTATCTATAGCATTTGAAGAAAGTGATAGATTATCGTTTTAGTAGTAATACAAATACAAACTATTTCTTTATTATAGTACTGGCCAATAATATAGGCCTTAAAATAGTATCGGACATTCAATATATATTGGCATAATTGTTAATGCTTTTTCTTTTAATAATGAATCCTGATAACTCAATGCCCTAAATAGTTTTGGGGATAAACGGCTGTATATTTATGTGAAAGTCACTAGATGGCAGCATTGCAACTCATTTAATTGCTTTCATACGTATACAGTGGTTAGTAAATTAAATAAATAAATATTATCAGTCCTATAACTATGTTGGAGAAGATTCTCAGTCATCCAGGCCGTGGTAAAAGTAAATAACTTCCCTCATACAACAGCACATAAAGTTAAAAAAAATAATAATGATAAAAAAAAAGTTTAAAAAGAAACAGGACTATATTGACATTGTTTGATATCGGAGTAGGAGATTAACTGCACATTAAAGGTTTGATAAAAGCTTTTGGTATAAAGAAAAACAGTCAGTAAATGTTAGAACCACAAGGTTTGTAAACAGGGATTGTTGTTATAGCATAGAGTTTGAAGTTTTAGGGATGAGACAGAATGTTAACTGAACTCAGACCAGTTCTTCTTCTCTACTGTACCTTCCAGGTCATCGTCCTTGATCACTATGTCGTATTTCCCTCTTATTTTAATCACTGTTGTAGGAAAACCACAGCAGCGCAACAATTAGCAAACCTCTGTTTGCCTGCTCTGGGTTTATTTCGTATTTACCTTCATCGGTACCTTGCAGCCTCTCACTCTCTGCCGGGTCCAGGGTGGTGACTTTGTCAGACTTGCGTGATGGTCTGCTGATGCCAGCACTGTTCACAGCTCGGACCCTGAAGTGGTAGGAGCGGCCCACACTCAGCCCATGTGCCGGATATTTGCAAACTTTCACTGGAGAATCGTTACACTGGACCCAGGTGTCGCTGCCAGCCTCGCAGCTGTACAAACAGCAGCAGAGCCACAGAAGGATGAAGGGGAAAGATGAGGTGAGAAGAATGTAAATAATATCAAGGTTGTTAACAAATAGTGCATATTGTTTCATTTTCAACCAAACTAATAAAGTAAAAATCTCCTTACAAAATACTTGAAATGCCAATTTGCCATTTACCAAGAAATAAAATCAAAAACTATATGTATAAATACATAAGTCCAGCTTAATGCGACTGTAATCAAACTAACCAGCTACCAATCCTGGTCTGAAAAAAGATCAGCTCAAAGGTTAGGAAGTGTGCACACTCACCGGTCAACAAAGTATCCGGTGATTGGCGCCTCATTGACGGTGTTGGGGGGTTTCCAGGCAACCAAGATGTAGTCTGAGTTGACATCATAGGCCTTGACACTCATTGGTGCACCAGGGGCCCCGGCTACAGAGGCGGCAGCATCTGAGGACCGAGAAAATAAATATGTTGGGATTTTAAGACAACAACTCTGCCTATCTAATAAATTAATTACAATTATTTCCTTACCTGAGACAAACAGGTAGGCGCTGTGTTCAGCTGTACCATCCTTGGTAAAGATACGAATGGTGTAAAGACCCTCGTCATCTTTGGCCAGTTTGGGCAACGTGAGACGGGCCGAACCTCCGCCTACGGCCATCTCCACTAGGTTGCTATTTTTCAAGAGTTTATCTACAAAAAATGCAAAATAAAATATTAGAATGATGCAAAATAAAACTAAACAGACAGCCCAAAAATAATTGCAGTCGCGTCTTACCGTCTCTGTACCACTGGACAAAGGGTGGGATGTTGGGGAGGTCAGGGACCACCACCATGGTACACATCAGGGTGATGGAGGAGCCCTCCATACCAAAGCTGACGCGGAAACGGTCGAGCAGCGAGACCTCCAATTTACTGGGATGGATGTCAGTCAGATGGGGAACTGGGGAGCAGTGAAACAAAAGGCCAGAGATAATTTACCACAATTTCTTAGTAACAGATTCAGGGCCTCATGGAAGTATTGCCAAAGTGGGGTGTCTTAGTGCTTGTCAGTCCAGGAATCAATCCACAGGGGTGGACTGAGGCTCAGAGGCTAGTTGCAGCCCACTTAGCCACGTAATCTGGCCCCACAGTCCAAATAAAATAAATGTTTTTATAGTTGTTATACTTCTGCCTTTTCCCTGTAATGGCCATGTTTCCCTAAAGATGGCATAGAAAACAGTTAAAGCATTTTAGCCTTTATGCATGACTTATACATTATACATACTTTAAAGAACTGTCCCACCTCAGCAGTTACTGCCTGAAGTTGGACATTTGCTACATAACATTTTTGGACTTTTCTTGTGGGTACATGATTGTACATGATTGATACGTAGTTGTTGTTTCTAATGTGATAAGATGACTCACAACCTTTTCCATGACTGGAACAATCAGTAGCTCCTCACTTTCGTTTATCTCCCTTTTCACATGCCCTTCTATTTTCAGCTACATTATTACATTATTACATTACTGCTGTGTTTTTGGTCTTACTCCAGCCTGGCCTCATAGATTCAAACTTACAACCTCTGTCTCATCTTACCAAGTCCAAGGTGACAGGACTCGCCAAATCCCAGAGGTCCTGTGAAGAACAGAGATCAATGTTAGCAGTAAAGAGAAGATCAGGCTAAAGAGTCCTCACGATTCTCTTTAATGAGTCAAAGTTAGAAAGTCACTCACTCTTGACAATGATTGTGGCCTTGCTGGTTGCGGTGCCATGTTGGTTGGTTGCCACCGCGCTGTACTCAGCCGTATCACTCACCATACACCTAGGGAGGACAAAATCAAATCAGATTTTGTTCCCCACATATTCACCTAGGAATACCAAGAACACTTTTTCCCTTTTGTCCTTGGTTTTTATTTGATAATTTTTTATCTTCACAGACATGCGTGCTAACTATGGAGCAGTTTTGGTCGTTCTTTCCTGCCAGAACTCCTCATTGGTTCTTCCTCAGTCAGCTGTGAACTCTTTCGTTCCCTACAGGGACGCTTTTAAAAAATGACCTCAGTCAACAGACGGACTTGAGACGCAGGAGCGGCTCAGGGTGAGAATAGAAGGAAGAAATGTGACCTTCATTCAGGACAGAACTATTTTAGAGGAGCTAATTTTCTCAGCTGTGGGAACACCAACCACAAATATTCTCTTTAAAATCCAACAAACAAATGCGACTTCCACAAAGTTAGCCTCGCTGACCCAGTACTGTCAAAATGGACGACAGTGATTCAGGGTCCTCTCAGAGGGATTGAAGGAGAGAAGGAGACAGGGGGGGTGGTGGTACATGGCTTGAATGACACAGAGGTCAGCACTTCAACATGAACAGCTGAGAAGTCTTTGAGATGTCGTACAGGCCCCTGGGCTGATCCCTAACTCTTGCAGCATAGTCCATACACCTACCTGCTGATGATCAAACCGTGGACTCCATACTTGTTTTCAATCTTGTATTTTCCTGGGGCGCTCAGTGGGTCGACTGGAACTCCTCCTTTATACCTGTCAATAATATACATTTAACTGCCCTAATTATGGTATTGTAGGTAAATCTGCATTTATATCAAATCCAATGTCAGCTTGAAGTTGTCTCTTGGTAAATATGATTTGTTGAGAATATGTGTTGAGAATATTCTCACCATTTCACAATAGGTCTGGGGTTTCCCTCCACGGTACAAAACAGTTTGACTGGAGTCTTCTCCCACACAGTGTGAGGACGCAGCGCCACCAGGAAGTCTGGCATCTTGGGGATCTCGTCTAACAAATCATACCTTTTCTTCCTCATGCTCCGAGCCTGGGGATGTGAAACACAGCTGTGACTGTGGCCTTTGTTGAGCTTGGATGTGATTTGGTGGATTTCTAACGCTTTATCCCAATATTCTCCTTGATTGTTTGCTATTCATATCCAGACACTTGTGTCCAGAATGAACCAAATGCAAACTCAGGCATCATCGACATACGTGCAAAGGCCAATGTAGGAAATTAGTAGGATTTTATAGATTAAACACTATTGTTGCGTACTATTGATATGGTCTTAAGCAGCTGATTACCTACTCGAAAGGTTTTTGCGTCTACTAGACTTTTTTAGCCAAATGAAAAATGATTTGTCTCCTGGTCACAGAACAAAATTTAATTTACAAATAAAAAGCGTTGAAACAACCTATGATAGCCAGTGTTGGGACTAATGTGTTACTTGTAACGCTATTACGTAACAAAACTATTCAGTAACTGTGGTGTAAAGGGACTTGTTACATGTTACTATCTCTGGTCCAAATGGATGGTTACTCCAAGCCACAGAGAGAGGACTGTGTGACAGCGGAGCCTGTCTGCTGTCTGTCAGTCATGAGTGAAAGACGGCCGTGCACAGTAACTGAAACCGTGTGTTGAAAAGGAGCGATGATTGGTTGACATAGGTTAACATTTCAGGCTAAGCCAATCAGAAACAGACCTGGGCGGGTCCTCTTGCCATATAGGGAAACAAAGAGTCTCACACACACAGGCGATGCAGTACAGCAGCACAAACCCACAAGCAAGACGAAGTGGCAAGTTGAGGTGTCTAAATGTCAAAACATCTTTTTTGTTTTTATGATAGTTGCTACAGAACACAACAAAAACCTGTTTTAATGTGTTTTTTTAAGTAAAGTAACTAGTTACTTTTATGATTTAGTAACGTAAGACGGTACTTTTTCAGAACAGTAACTAGTGAAGTAATTAGTTACTTTTTCAAAGTAACTTGCCCAACACTGGTGATAGCTGATTGACATTAAGTATCTAAACCATGCTTTGGGTGTAGTTTTAGTGTAGTTTTTACACATTTACGGAAAAACCATATCTGGCCCTGTACCTCTTTCTGGATCTCCAAACTCTCCACCTGAGCCTTGGTAACAATCCTCATCCTGTGCAGCTCCTCCTGAATCACAGCCAGTCCTTTGCCAACATTTGTGGCCACTCTCTGGTATTCCTCTGTCTCCTCAGAACTCCTGTAGACATCAGAGTTAGAGACATGAGCCTTAGTGGCCTCAATAGTTGTCGAGATCAACTTGATTTGATCCTAGAGAAAACATTCAACTACTAGTAAAATCTTCACTCATATCATTAAGAAAAGAACCATTAACTAAGGTCAACTGGGAGAAGCTGCCGCTCCAGTATTACCTTACAACCAAAATAGCCTGGCACATTAAAGCAGCCAATGGTAACTTACCTCTGCCGAAAGGCCGGAATGGTATAGGCTGCTTCCTCCATAGCCTCTGTGGCCTGGGCCTTCTCCTGGCACAGACAAACTTTACTTCCTGATTTCCTACTGATGAAAAAGTTCATACACAGTCATGAAAGTACAGGTGCAGGGTGTTGATTGGATCTGTTCTAAAATCTAAACCACCATGGAGTGAGGATATGGTTAGTGAGATATGTTAGGAGTGTTAAGTAAGAAACAGAATCCAGGTTCTAACTGCAGATGATGGCAGCAGTGATCAGGAAACAGCTGAAAAGAATGGTCACAGGTTGATGCTGGGACATACGTCTTCCAGGCATCTAATGGAGATGGATCCCTCTTGGTTGGCCAGCATCTAGGCTGCTCCAAACCTCAAAAAGAACTACAGATGTGGGTCCACTCAAACCCTTTTCATAGATGACATTTGAGGTTTTTGATTTGAGGGTCACTGAATTAGAAGTTGTTTAAGCAAATGCTACATTTACTTACCTAGGTCTAACCAGATTACATCCATTTATACAAGACTCTTTTACAAAAACGCTGACTTGGTTTAGATTCTTCATGTCCTTATTCTCATCACTTTAAGTGATTTGATTTGTATCTTAAACAAATCAAAATCAATCATGTAAAGCTTTATGTAACTAAACTGCTTTAAACATACACTCCAGAGTGTTTTAATATCAGATATCAACATTAATCATTTATTATTTCAGCGTTATGGCTCAAATGTGGCCTTTTGCAATATTGTCATTGGTTTTGATATGAACAAAGGATATATTTTGAAAAAGAACAATTGGCACATGTTCAAAAGCAAACACTGGTCGATCAGTATTTTCTTTCAAATATTTAACCATGAACTGGTCAAAGGTTGAACCAGAACCGGTGTCTCTGACCCTGGCCTTAGATGTAGGTCAGGTCAAGAGCTGTGAGTTTGGGCATGGTTGGGGCGGGGGGTCTGGCGAGGTTATGCATTCTCTGATATTAGGCAGTGGGTTACACAACATGGCTGAGTCAGTGCTAAGCCTTTAGTTCTACTGGCTCAGAACTAATGGAGTTATAGTGCTGCTGAGGCCAAGTGAGGTCCCACAGGACAAGGATTTTCAAGAGATATATGTATATTTCAGAATGAAATATACATATACATGACATAAAATAATTTGTTTCATAAGAGATATATATGTATGATATATATATATATATATATATATATCATACATACATAACAATAAATTTTAAGACCAATGACATTGTTTTCATTGGTCTTAAATCAAAAGCCAGAAACTACTACATCTTTTCACTGTAGTATCATTACTTGTCAGTAGAACTAAAAAAAATAAAATAAAGGTAAAGAAATTGTATTTAAAGGAACAAAAAAAATCAACAATAGTTTAAATATTAATTTTGTTGCAATAATGTCAACGCTGCTACCCTTATGTACATACAGTACCAAACCTGATCTTGATATTTTTGCTTGTCAACTTTATTTATTCTTGTTTGTTTTGTTTGTTTATCACTACAGAAATAAAAGATTGCTCAGGTACTGCACACCCGCAGCAGCAGTGGTGTCACTACAGCGTATGCTCTATAAGCAGCAGAAGCTAGCTACCTCCAAGCCGCAGGTCAGCCGCACCTTCATACCTTTCTGTGCGCTGCTGCTTGATGACACGTTTAGAGTGCTGAAAAGCATAATCTGTTTTGACTTGGCACGCACGTTTCCTCTTATACCAAGGTATGACTTTGGGAGCCATGGCTGGAACACTTCAAGGAGACCTGGTCGAGACCACCAGGGGGAGGGGGAGCAGAGAGACCACACATGTGTTAGCCACCTTTATGTAACTACTTATAGATGTGTATAAGAGACAGCCAAGCCGCAGGTCAGCCGCACCTTCATACCTTTCTGTGCGCTGCTGCTTGATGACACGTTTAGAGTGCTGAAAAGCATAATCTGTTTTGACTTGGCACGCACGTTTCCTCTTATACCAAGGTATGACTTTGGGAGCCATGGCTGGAACACTTCAAGGAGACCTGGTCGAGACCACCAGGGGGAGGGGGAGCAGAGAGACCACACATGTGTTAGCCACATTTATGTAACTACTTATGGCTTCTTCACCACTGTGAATGGTAATTCACCAAAGAAGCTCAGTGGCTAACAATGGATATGGATGCTTTGTTACTAATCAACATGGCGCTACCATGCAAAAGTGCACTGTTTTCCTTTAAATGGGACTATAATGTCAAAAGGAAGTTCTTTAGGATAGCTACTGAAATCATCAATATTGGATTTGACAACAAACTTTATGTCTTTGTCTCATACAAGAAGGTACAGAGTGGACTCACCATTGGTGAATGATATGGGATGTAAACTACAGGTACACACATGTCACACATGATGTTTTAACACTAGTTTAGTTGTAAACAAGTAGTTTCCAGCTAAGCTATTTTTGCTGTGTTGGATCATATGTAGCGTAAAGTCTAATTATTTTTCTCTGAACATAACAAAGTCACATCAGAAAACAGCACAGTATTGTTCACATTTAAGGCAGCAACACTTGAAACTACACTGTTGGCAACCAGAAATATCATTGCCACTGACACCTGCCTCTCTGACTGAAAATAAAGTTGTCAACGTCATTATTTAGAGGTAGAATCGACTCTGGCATGAAACTCCATTTCATTTTGGTCAAATTGACCAGGAAATAGTCAACAATGCTTCTCAACCAAAATTAATGAAGGTAAAAAAAAACCTCACAGCAGCTGCAACAATTTGTAGTCTTAAGGTTGACACATGCAGATGTTTAATTAACAGAAATGCATTTTTCCCACAGGAAGTCAAAGTCAACGACCAGTTTTCAGGAGACGTGAGGAAACTTCCACCACTTCGCCAGAGCTCAGCACTTCCAGTGTTTCACCTTACAGCCTCAAACGGCTCTGCTATGAATAGCTTGTGTCCAATTCCCATGATTGGAGCAGTGGAGAAATAAAGTCAATAGGAGCAGCAAACAGACTTGACATTAATAAAATCAAGTCACTGAGGTAAAATATTCTGACCAGACCGTCTTCAACAAACTGGAATCTTTTCTCAAACAACTATTCTTCCCTCACCTCAGTCCTCAGAGACTCATTTCAGCAGAGTGATCAGTTATTTCACAGCAGAAAAGATTTTTAAATATCTGTCTGTTCATGTGGACTATTTAGAATAAGAGGGTCATCAACCTTTTAATGCCCCTGGTATGTGGGAAAGTAGCATTGAGGGACATCACAGCAGACAGACATGATGCCATTTACCCCACACAGAGGACAGATTATCAACCCTCCAGATACTCCTTCAACTTCTGCCACTAATGATGGGTGATCACTCCACTGCTCTGACACAGGCTGTACAAAAGATAATCTTCAATAAAAGTAAATCACTGATAATAAGCCTGAGGGGAAACAAACATTAGGAAAGACTGACTTACCCCAAGAGAATTAAAACAGCGCAAAGCGGTGGCAGACCAGCCTGATGCCGCTTGGGAAGCACTTGCTGATGGTAACAAAAATATTACCCTCTCACTGGAGGAATGCCGTTGCCCCTTCCTCCCCATGTAAGGAGGCACTTAAGACTATATATAGCATTCACCCCCAAATTTTGTTCTCATTCTGAATTTTGGAGAAGAAGAGTGTGCTTCTACACCAGATTATTTAATTTAAATGCTTCTTTTACATCTGCACCACCAACTACTATAAACAAAGTTATTTTCAGTAGTTTATGTACAATATCAAAATATGTAATTGTGTAGTAACATTGCAATTACTACAAATTAACCTTTATAAAGAAATGTACCTTATAAAATTGAGGGTACTTAGTGTTTAACAGTAATAAAAATACATATTTCAAGATTTTAATGACACTATTTGTAGCAACACAAACAATTCCCACCTGTTTCGGCAAATATTCCTTTACGTTGAACCAAAATATAATGGCAAAATTAATTCTGCAAAGTTATTTCACTGAAATGACAGTGAAAAGATCATGGAACCTTTTATAGGTTTCTTGAGAACGCATGTCCTGAACCCAACACTTGTGAGCAGCAGTCGAAACTATTTTTAACTGCCGTCCTCCGTTACAGAGATACCCTCAATTCTTACTGTACAGGAGCCATGACGGCAGCTATTTATATTTGCACGGCTTTTTTTGAATCATCATTTAAAAGGTGTTAAAGAAGAAACACAATCTTATAAATCCTCCAAAAACCAGAAACAGACAAGAGTTTCCCACTCTGACCATCAGAAGTTTTGTCATTAGACTCAACCATAACCTCAATTTTTATGTTCATAGAAAACTTGGCCTGTCTGGATCACAGGTGGCCACACACGCCATACACACAAAAAACCCTTAAAACATGTTGAAGTAATAAATGTGTCATGTGACCGTTTCAGTGTAGCATTCCGAAGTTTTAGACTTTTGGGCGACCTCCAGTGGAAAGATTTAAAACGACAAAATGACAAAGATATTTAAAATGATGATTCATAAATTCCAACTCTTTTTAAATCTATACAAAAATCTATACTAAAACAGACATTATTATTAGAAAATGAACTAACAAAAATTTCGGACTAGTACTAACCTTAACATATTATGACTATCCCAGACGTACCGTCATGGTCCACAATGTCTTCCCGATTGTTCTAGACGGTGGCTTATTTTCAATACATATTCAATAAATATCTAGAAAACTAAACCACGTAAGAGTTTATCACCATAATTTATTGTCGTTTGTAGCGTTTATGTCAGCACTTGTCGCCTAAAATTTATATAATTGACATTGTTTGTTTAACCAATCAGATCTTGAGTTGAGTTGAGTTTCGATTCCAGGGATTTGATTGGATGGCCGAAGACTACCTGTCGCGAGTTTCTTAAGCTAGCGTCTAGCAACTTGTTAGGTCGCATCTCGTTGGGTGTCGATCAGGTATTCTCAGTTAAAAGCGAATAAAACGTATGAAATATAAGTTCATAAGACAGAACAGAGTGTACGATAAACATTAACATGGGTGGTGACAAAAAAGCACGTGTTCTTAGAACTGCAGCTTGGATAAACGGTACAACAGAGCATTTGAACTCAACGAAAGCTTGGGGGAAGATATTGAGTACAGAGAATCAGAAGTTTCGGTAAATCGTGGGTGAGTCTTTTTATAATAATATTGTAATTGTCGTATGTTATTATTGATGCCCTTTGGTTTAAGTTACCGTTACTATGACGTTAATATTATGGCTACATACGATTTCTAGAACATTATGGTATGGCTTTGTCATGTCACTTGGAAAAAAATCCACATATTCATATAGTGTATGTGTGTGTAAACAAATATATATTGTATATATAAATTAATAAATATATGTATATATGTGGCTTTGTCATATATATTTATAGACATGGCTTTGTCATGCTACTTGAAAAAAAATTCACATATACATATAGTGTATATGTGTGTAAACATATATTGTATATATAAATTAATAAGTATATGTATATATGCATATATATATAAACATATATATGTATGTATAAAAGTAGCAAAAACAACGTAGTAAAAAATAACTGAGTTATTTGAGATAGAGGCTACTGTTTCATTTTTTCTTGGATAAATTCTGCCACCTAGTGTACATTTATTTTATTAAGAAAAATGTGCTGCCAGTCTCAAAATGATGTTTACATTTTTACGTTGTGCCATAATAATAATAATAATAATAATTTAGTTACACAGCTACTTAATTACGCAGCTCACTAATTCACTTTAATTAAATGAAATTTAATCACAAAACAAACCTAAAAGTATACACACCTGTTGACAGTTGTTGTTGCGTGTGTGAGTGTGTGTGTGTCTCCTGCAGTGTCATTCTAACTTTGGCCCCACTATACACTGCATGCTTGTGTGGTGAATAAAAGAGATTATTGGAGCATGATAATATGACGATGTAGAGGTTAAAGAGGACGAGGGGCCTCAGCACTGCAGGGAAACCTTTACTTTTGGACCTTACATTAAACCCAACTGGGCTCATTCCATGTCAGGTCATTTACTTACATTTCCTGACAACAGGTTGAGAATATCTGTTATCATGACATTTAGAAGAATAATCATTGACAGCTTACAGACACATATTTACAAGGAAATGTGTTGTGTGTCTTTAATCCAACAACCCAGCAGAGAGGAAGGGAATGTGGTCACTGCGGGATCTTGCAATGTTATGATAACAGGCTTGTCTTTTACTACAGGCTCTCCCATGGACTGTTCACTGGAAAATAATTTGGTTTTATCATGCCTTGCTCTTCTTTTTATTTTTTTTGTTCTAATATTATAACCAAGTAATGTCAGTTTAATTTACACTGAATTTCGATCTGTCTCTAACTCACGCTGCCTGTACCTTCTTCATTTACTTAAGATTTTTATCAATAGTTTACATTAAGCTTGTACTTTTTTATTCTCCCATGCTGCTTTTAATGTATTCTGTTTTTTTTGATAGTTTTATCGTGTATAATCATAAGTTTTTTAGTTTGAATGTTGGTTCACTGGGACTGTTTTTCCAAATCATTAAAGACATCAAGACATCAAAGGTGTAGTGCGATGGGACAGAAATGTGCACAACTTGGAGGGAAAAACTCAGGTAGTTTGGGTTGATGATATAAACCAGGAGTATCCACACTTTTTGAAAACTTTAAATATGTATACCAGTATAGACTGGATCATAGTCTCTACATTAACATACACCATATGTTATACTGTCTGACTCAATACCTTTATGATTTTCACTTTAGCCCAGTGATTTGCAATAGAATAACTATATCTCTAGTTTTTATTACTAGTATTTAATTATGTTATTGCTCAGGATCTACCAGGACTCCTTTAGAAATCTACAGGTAGATTTACCTATTGGGCACACCTGATATTAGCCATCTGTACTTCGTTGGTGTAATGTGTAGTTCTCTGGTCTGAGTGTTGGACTGTGTCTGGGTTTCTGTCCTTTTAGGTTAGATTCTTCAGATAGTGGAATGATTTCTCTATTCTTTGATGCCTTTTATTTTTACAAAAACAAACCAGATGAGCTGCAAAGGTTGCATGTCAGTAATCTGTGCACAAATGAAGATCTCAGGGCAAGGTCACCCTGGAGCGGCCATGACACCAGGATGTGGGACACAGCCCCTCCCACCTCCACACTCACCCACTCCTCTCTTTAGAAATGGTATAACATCGGAGAGGGTTCTTTTGAGTAAGGATGAAGGGGGAGGGCTGGTGATTGTGGTCTGTCTGGTGAATTATCTGTGAAATCCTTGGTCATAGTAGCGCAGAGGCAGAGAGAGGGGACGACAGAGGATTTGCACGTCACTGAGTCAGCAGACACGGAGTGTTGTGACGTAACTGAGTGGGAGCAGGGAGGAGGAGCAGCAGAGGCAGGAAGAGATCAGAGCTCACTATGTATAGCAAATCTATGATGTTGCATCAAGAAGCATCGCAGTTCAAGGTGTCGTAAAAACTGGTGTGCTGTCCAGACCAGTCTTTTTTTTTGGAGATTTCTGGAGTCATAGCACATTATTTCCCAAACACATATTTGTCCTGCAGTGCACCACTAAACAACAACGTTCTTAAGAATGAACAAAAAAAATGTATGTTTTCCTTTTTTACATTTTCTGACAATTAACTTTCTCGGTAATAAGCTCTGGTGGCCTGTTTGGTTAAACGTATTAATGATTTACTGGCAGGAATCGAAGAAAGACGTTCATGAAAGTCTTCCTTTTTAGCTTTTATAGCTATTTGCTGCCTCCTAGTGAAAGAGTTAATCATTATTGTGCCTGTGAACATCACCGTCATGATTTGTATTGACCAACACAAATAATTAAAAAAGTAAAAGAAATTGTAGTTTCCAGACAGAATATATGAAACTTGATTACTTTTCCCTGCAGACACACAGTAGACAGCCACACTCCGCTCCACATTAGTACAGATCCAGTGTAATGTGAGAAGTTGCTTTTCAGACCACTGAAATTTTATGCTGTGATATCTAACAGACTCAGTGAAGCCATAAAATGAGCAGAAACATTTTATGTTCGTGTCTTCCTTGTTATGGGAAGTGTTGAGGTCAAGTCCCAAAATGCAGATCAATTATCTGAAACCATGAAATCAATACAGTGTTCCTCATCCCCTTATTTGGCAAAATATTTTTCATCCAATATGTGAAGATTTTCACCAGACATAAAATTTGACCTTAAAAATGATACATTTTTCTATCACACACATATAACTCATTTACTTATGCTGCCAATGGTAAATCAATTTAATTTTGAATTGAATTTCTAAAAATCAAAAAAATAAATTCTGAAATGTGCACACTATATGCCTTTACAATTTTCTTTTTCTTTTTTTCCGGGGGTTGGCCTCGGAACACACTAACATGTTAGGAGAGAGATCACTGTATATTGAAAATGGAGGTTTTATTCTTCAGTCAAATACTGCAATGTCGTGGTGTTGTTTTAGTAAATATTCATTGCGATTCCTCTCAGTTCTGACATGTGGTAGGACATCTTGGTCACGACTGTCCAGTTTGGACACTGCAGAGAGGAAAGCTGTTCCCGATGCTGGTCATCATTCTCTTCTTCAGTCTGTTTGTAAACCTGAGAAGACGGACAAACACCAAGGTATGTTCTGATGCCGTCCATCTCCAAGTGTGGGGTGAGTTTTTATGACGTCATCCTCTGGTCGCCCTGTCCCTCAGCACGTCCACCTCCTGGTGCTATGACAACCATGATACGTGCTACCCGGATGTAAGGACTGTGGCGTTCAGAGAGAGAGAGAGGCAGGTATAGAGACGTCCTCCTCCTCCTACAGCTCTCCTCCCCCCCGTCTCTCTCCCCGCAGTTGTAGGACAAGCCCCCTCCTCTCATGTCCTCTCTCCCATTCTTCCTGTCCTTCAGCTCAGCCAATCAGAGAGTGAGTTGGGGGCAGGGCGGTGGAGCTAAGCCAGTGTGGTTGCAGATCTGCTGCTTCTCCTCAGAGCTGACAGGGTCCCGGTGGCCAGAGGGGAGGGAACTCGGTCAGACCCAGCCTCAGTGTGTGGTTGTGTGTACTACTGTATGTGTCTGTGTGTGTTGTGTGTAGCCAGAGAGGCTGTGAGTGTGTGCTTAACGCAGACTAGCAGCCATAGCCATTGCTGGACTGTGGTTCCAGACTTTTTCCTCTTCTCTTTTTCAGCCTTGCCCTGTCACTCACCCAGGTCTGTTTCGTCCTCCATTTCAGGACAAAGAGGACTAGCTGAGGGGGGAATAGGAGAGAGGACAGGCACACCGGCATTCTTCTCCCGCCTTCTCTACTCTCAAACCACCACTTGGAGGCTGACAGCGGACGTGCAGGCAGGATGATAGCGGCTCAGCTCCTGGCCTACTTCTTCACTGAGTTGAAGGATGATCAACTCAAGAAGGTGAGTGATTTGAGAGTCGTGGTGTAGTAGAATCCTGCTGTGTTGTGTAACATGCTGTAGAGACCCTGGTGTGCAGTTGACTGGGTGGGCTGTTAACAGGCAGGGAGAGGGGAGGAGGATGCAGCAGGGTTTGAGGAGCAGAGGAGGCCATGTTGGGGTTCGGATGTGGGTTTGGCAGAGTTTGACACCTGTGTCCTTGACAACAGGCCTGTTGTGTGTAATGGTGACCAACAGGCTGTTCTGACCGACTGTTTCTGGAGCCTCGGTTGCCATGGTGTCTGAAGCAGACAGGTGTCTCTGAGGGCCTGTTGAAAAAAGTCCTTCCTGTCTCTCTCTCTCTCTCTTCCCACTGTCTGTCTTGCTCTTGATCAGGTTATATGTTTCCTGTCTTTAATGTTGTACTTCACCATTCAGTTTCTGACTCATTACTCAAGAACAATGTCGAGTAAACTTTGTGCAGTTGAGAACAACATGATGCTAAAGGAAGTAGAAAAAAAAAAACCCTGATCTGAGGTTTAGTAGAAATTAGCTGCTGGATTAGATGAAGGAACAGCAGGATGTTCCCAGGAGGAGGCCACAGAGTTGATGGGGGGAGTGGCCGATCAAAGATGTCGTATGTGATGTCACAGTGCAGTATGCGCACGTGCCAGTAGAGATGGAGTGCAATGGACTCTCCACAGTCAGACAGCCAATGGACCCATTGACATTAAACTGGGTTCCACAACATTGAAACAATAATCTAAATTAAAGAGAAATACCAAAGACAGAAGAATAAACATCCCCTGTTGTGAAATTTAGATTTAGAGTTAATTTAATTATGACAGTTTGATTATTATATAAATTTAACAATTAACAGTTTATGGAATAGTACAAATTAAAAATATAAAGTGCAAGAAATAAGTAAGAGTTTATTTTTATATAAGAGATTTAACTGATGATATCTAAAGTTTACATTTAGTCAGATTTAAATTTAAATTACTCTTTAACCTTAACTGGAGTAAGCAAGAAAAACATAAAGCCTCACCAAAACCCATAGTCATGTTGAGTCTAGATAAAGTCAATCTGTGTTGTTGGTCAATTCTGATGAATCATGTCACTGAGAAACACTGTACCGTGGTGTAATGCACAGATGACAGAAAAGCTGTGAGGACAAGGCTGACAGGAAGTTAACATGTTTATAGACTGTGTGTGTGTGTGTGTGTGTGTGTGTGTGTGTGTGTGTGTGTGTGTGTGTGTGTGTGTGTGCGTGCGTGCGTGCGCCCGCCTCACGGCATATCCTGTATCATTATATAACAATAGCAGTTAGTCCAGTGTAAATCCGCCGCCGTTATCACGGTCCGTCATGTGATTAAAAAAAAATCATTACTTAGATGTGATTTTAAAAAAACATTATATTATTTATTCATTATTAATGTTTAGAAAAAATGGAGTTCTTTTGTGTTAAGAATATTCACAGTCACTGTAAAAATGTTCTTTGAACTTCCTACTGTAATCAATATCATCTTGTATAACACGTGTGTCTCTTGCCTGTTGAGTTAGACAACAACCAAACATGGATCAAACCTAACTGACATGGCATGTTTTATGTATATAAGTATTTCTTTTATGTATATAAGTTTTCTAGTTATTTAATAACCAAAAAAATGTTAACTGTTCAGTCTAATATAATTTAATTGTTTGCATTGATCTAAACCACTATAATCTTTTCACAACATTGAACATTTTCTACCATAAATTTGGAGATTAAGCCATATTGTGCTTAGTTGGTATTTCCCATGTATATTGCAGTATTTTTCAGTAGTTTTTAATAACAGCTTGAAGTTTTCGACTTGTTAAATTGTTGATTAAAAAAGTTTTAACATGATGTTGACATTTCAAACTGTTTTTGTGTCCTCAGATTGACAAGTACCTGTACTCCATGCGTCTGTCTGACGAGACGCTGAAGGACGTCATGGGTCGTTTTCGCAGGGAGATGGAGACCGGGCTCCACAGTGACACCAACCCCACGGCCACCGTCAAGATGCTGCCCACCTTTGTCAGGTCTATCCCTGATGGATCAGGTAGAGTCACAATCACAAAGTTGTTTTAACCACTGATAACTGGCTGACCCCGCTTGTGCTACCTCTGGGAATCAAACCTAGGACTTTCTGTTTGGAGGCTGGCGTGCTAGTTGCTTCTATAAAGGGGAGAGAAATGGAGAGAGAGACAAAATCACACCTAAAAAGGCATGAGAAGTATTTATAAAGTCAAACTGGTTAAAGGAATATACAATTGGATATTGGAATATACAATCAAAGATGGATAGAACTAACTCATGATACAATACAGAAGTATAAAAGTATGTGGTCATTTTGAGTCGGCCGCTACAAGGGTATAGATCAGACCTGGGCAAACTAAGGCCCAGGGGCCGGATGCGGCCCGTTTGGCGTTATAATCCGGCCCGCCAGACTTGTCCAAATTATGCTTTTAATTTATATTATTGTTAGCTTTCTACCTTTTCCCTGCAAAACCACCATTTCACCAATAGATGGGCTAAAGTGGCTTAGAGCATGTTGCCTTTATTTAATACTTTACTCGTTATTTATCTTTGTTCACGGAAATACTCAATATTTCTGATCCTGACTTGGCCCTTGACTCATATTTTAGTACCAGCTTTGGCCTGCGAGTCAAAATTCTTGCCCAGGCCTGGTATGGATGCTATCACCTGTCCGTATTTTCTTTTTTCCTGTCCTGGTTGCACCTGGATGATGGATACATTCATTTATAACATATTTAGTCACTTTTCAACAGTTTTAACACAAAGCTGAAGCTTGTGAAGTATTGTATTCAGAGTTACCATAGTTAATGTCTCTACTGCGTCCTACTGTCACCTTTCTGTAGAAACAAAGAAATATTGCCGAGGAGTTAGAACGGCCTGTTGTGTAACATAAGCCTCTTTGTGGCCTAGATTTGGTCTCAGTAGATCACTATATTCTCAACATCAGAGCCAAAAGGTCACACAGTAAAGAGGATCCCATTCTCGTGTAGCGCTTCATAACAGCTTAGTCTTTGAAAATGTATACTGTATTTAGTCCACAGGCAACTAACTAATTATTATGAACTGTTTACTCAAACAAAATGGACTTTTCCCCGTTGTTAATATTTTCTGAATCCTTCTGATTGTAAACAACACAATCACAGAGAAAATATTTGACCCACTGACTCCAATCACATGTGGAAACACCTTGTCAATACATTTGACAGATTTCAGATTTGTAGAAGCCGAGTGAACCATTTGATTGCACTCTAACTCTTTGTGACCTGACAGTGTTATCCATCCTTAGATCCTGTGTTGCACTACTGCTATAAAGTGATTTAATCTTGATTAACACCCATTGAGGAGACTTAGTACTGAGCAACAAACCAAGCTTTGTTAAATCAGCGGTCATTAAGGTCACGCTGCAGAGGCGACAAGGTCATGGGTCGGAACGACAAACTGAGCAAAATCAATATTCAATAATCGATAGTCATCTGATGGTGGTGGAAAGGAAGACACTGGAGTAAAACCTATTAAAAATAAATTCTCCTCTCTGTGACTGTTAGACTTATAGCTCACAAACAAGCCCAGAGGGATTGGGTTTAAGTTTTTGGTTGGTCACTCGGTAGACTAATCTGTTTCTCTGGGTTAGATCTCAGCTACAGGAATCATCGACCAAACACTATAACCATTGTCTAAAAAGTTCACGACACCATACGATAATAGACACAGCTCAGCTTGTCAGGGGGAAGGTGGTTGAACCAGAGCTCCTCTCCTCTCACCCACAGTTCCCTGCAGTCAGTCAAAAACACCAACAACCATCACATGTCATTCCAGTCAGGTCAGGTCAGGTGTATAAATAGTTCATCACAGTAGCAAATGCTACAGTGGTTCCCGGCAGATCACACAATGTAGACTGATCTTTACATCGTTCCATACACAGTTACTGTGACAAGACGGGGTTTAAATTTTCTTTTACTTTATTTTATGAAGGATTTAAATGACTGAACGGTTGAATACTTTAACGTTGAAATGAATATTACTATGAACATAGTACTACAGAGGACTGTTACTTTGGGAATAATACAATAGTTTGTATTAAATACGCATCAAGCAGGTTTTCATGGCGGTTCTGTTGATTCTAATCAAAGTGATTCTCTTTGGCCTCTGTGTCTGAAGTGACACTCGATCAACCTGGGTCCACCCTGGTCTGATGATACTACAATGAATCCTGAGTTCAGGTTCACGTGTGTTCCTGTCTCTCAAAATTGTATTTTTGTCACAAATCCCTGACTAAAAACTTATAATGTCAAGAGATGAAGCAGTTGATAAAGTTCAGTCATAACAATATGATTTATGGGAGAAATGGGTAGATTCAGATCTACCAGTAGATCCCCAAAGGAATGCTGAAAAGAAATTATAGTAAGAAAAATTAGAGATGTAATTCTAATCACTAGTATACCAGGAGTATCTGAGAAACTACATAGGATTTTCAGCAAACACAACATTACTGTTTACTTTAAACAGGGCAACACACTAGACAGAGGTTGGGTCATTCCAAGGACAATATTCCAAGGGAAAACCTCAACAATGTGGTCTAAGTTCAGTGCAGTGAAGAGTGTTTGGATCTGTATATTGGGGAGACCAAACAAGCACATGGCCCAGCACAGGAGGGCGCCCCCATCAGGACAGGACAGGACAGGACTCAGCAGTTTATCTCCATCTCAAAGAAAAGGGACACTCTTTCAAGGACTCAGGTGTGCATATTTCAGACAAGGAGGACAGATGATTTGAGACAGGAGTGAAGGAAGCCATCTATGCCCATCTGGAACAACCAACTGACTTGAAATTCAATCCTAGGAAGTTAAACTGATCATAAATACCAGAGCAGGCTTCTCTAGACTAGATTTTATCAAAATCTCTCATCAAAAGTCTTTTACACATATGCTGCGGTCCATTACCATTATGCTTTTGTATCTACAGCTGCTCCAGCTTGTATTTTTGGTACCAAAACTGTCAGAATGTTTTATTAATGTTTTTGCATGTGTTTTGTTTTTTCCATTTTATCTGTGACAGAAAAGGGAGACTTCATCGCCCTTGACCTTGGAGGCTCAAATTTTCGGATTCTTCGGGTAAAAGTGACGAGTGACAAGAAGCAGCCAGTACAGATGGAGAGTCAGGTCTATGAGACCCCTGATGACATCATCCATGGCAGTGGGACGCAGGTGACTGACCAGTACAGCCTACATTTTTACATTCTGTGATAAATTAGACAACAGGACTTTAACTTTACGGCCATACAGAAAGCAGCGACGCCGGACAAAGGCCCATTATTAGGCCCTCATTGTTGCCCTTGTCCCTACGAACTGAAGCTGTCTCTGTGTTATTAAGATTGGGGTTAATGACAGTGACGTCAGAACACCCAGTGACCTGCAAGAAACTTGCAGGGAACAGCTGGCAGTCGTACTGTAACCCGATAACCAAAACCACAGGCGACGGTCTGCGGTGGCGTGATTGGCCTGGAGAGTGACCAGTGTCCAGACAGAGCAGGACAGATGCTGTCCTAATGAAAAGTCAAAGAGACAGCTGTCTGAAAATGTAACCTGATAACAGAGTAGGTTTGATAACAAAAGGAAGAAACAACAACAGCTGGCAGCCGGGCTCGTCAGGATGAACTAAACTGTGGTGTAAACAATTAGGAGAAAGTTCTGTTGTGACGAGGAAAGAGTCAAAGGTAAAAAGTCAAGAAAATGGCCAATGTTTTCTTAAAAGGAATTGTTAAACAAACCAAACATGTCTCATTGGTTTGTTTGTATAATAACACTGCTAGTTCAATATTTTGGCACCAAATAAAATGGTCTTAAAATGATTTATTTAAATTAGACGAAAATATTTCAGGTTTGAGACTTCCTAGTGGACTTCTGTATTCTCTTAGCTTAAGGTTGCATAAAAGTAGATAAGATGCAGCAGTAGATCACCACAGGAGGGTTGATGGATCATGAGCACTTAAATAAAAAAAAAAAAAGAAATATATACTGTATATAAATATACTTTTTAATATTTGGACACCCTTGACTGTCTAAATGGGAAATGCCAGTTCTTATATTTGATAAGATGTGTTTTCATTCTTTTTCTTATACAGCTGTTTGACCATGTGGCAGAATGTCTTGGTGATTTCATGGAGAAACAAAAAATCAAGGATAAAAAGCTCCCGGTGGGATTTACCTTCTCCTTCCCCTGCATTCAGAACAAACTGGATGAGGTAAACGATGGTCAAGCAATGTTAACTTCTCACTACACTACTGTTTACTGTTTAAGTAGCACATTTGTATATGTGATTTTAGACGATCCCTAAATCCCTGCTGTTATTATATTAGTATCTTCTTCTCCTTTTGGTTTGTCCCTTCTTCAGGGGTTGCCACAACTCAACATTTCCCATCTCCCCTTGTCCTCTGTATCTACTACTCTGATTTCAACTACCTCCATGTCCTCCCTCACTGCATTCATCATCATCATTTCCTTTTTGTCTCTTACCTGGACGCTCCATCTCATTCTTCTACCAATACATCAACTAATGTGTCCCTCTTATCACCTCATTCCTGATCCTGTCCATCCTTGTCTCTCCGAAAGAGAATCTCAGCATCTTTAACTCCTCCACCTCCAGCTCTGTCTCCTGTCTTCTACCTATTCCTAGTGTCTCTAATCCATCCATCACGGCTGGTCTCACCACTGTCCTGTAAACCTTTTCCTTCACCTTTGCTGACTTTATTCTATTGTTATATTAGTTTAAAAAAGTTGAATGTTTGTGTTACAGGCGGTCTTGGTCAGATGGACCAAGAAATTTAAAGCCAACGGTGTTGAAGGATCTGATGTTGTGAAGCTCCTGAACAAGGCCATTAAAAAACGAGGAGTAGGTTGTTTTGTTTGTTTGTTTTTTTTATTTCTCCCATGTTTATTATCATGACAGCAGTTTGTGCTAAAATGATTGAAAATACTGATATCGTCTTGTTCTTGTAGGACTATGAGGCCGACATCATGGCGGTGGTGAACGACACAGTGGGAACCATGATGACCTGTGGATTTGATGACCGGCGCTGTGAAGTGGGCATCATTATAGGTAAGGACACACAGTTGCCATAGACACTGTTCCAACATGAGAGGGCGCCAGAGAGATTTTAATCTCAGCCCAAGGTCTCTGAGACAAACCTGCTGAAAAACCGAATCATCATGTAATGGAGAGGGTGAAGATTCCCAAACTTTTACTGTAGTTTTTAACCCCAACTTATAGGTTTATTAGTGAATTATAAACTAATTCACAAAAAACTGGTATAATTAGAAATTGAATGTAACATCTTGACTGTGGTGTTAGTGTTAAAATGTACTAAGTTCCTACAAATGTACTGTGTTCATTCACTCAGGAACAGGAACCAACGCCTGTTACATGGAGGAGTTGCGTCATATCGACCTGGTGGAGGGAGACGAAGGACGAATGTGCATCAACACTGAGTGGGGGGCTTTTGGTGACGATGGCTCCTTGGAGGATCTCCGGACGGAGTTTGACCGCGAGATTGACAGAGGCTCCATCAACCCAGGGAAGCAGCTGTAAGAATGTCCCTGGCCACTGTCTTTTTTGGAAAAAATAAATAAACAAACAGTAAAGAAAAGTTATTTTATTGACAACTTTGCTCAGGTTTGAGAAGATGGCCAGTGGGATGTACATGGGAGAGTTGGTCCGACTCATCCTGGTCAAGATGGCCAAAGAAGGGCTGCTCTTTGAGGGGCGGATCACACCTGAGCTCCTAACTAAAGGCAAAATTGAGACCAAACATGTCTCCGCCATTGAAAAGTGAGAAACAAAGTCATTCATCGCACATTTGTCAAGCGATTCCAAGTCCAGGGGAATAAAATCATAACTAATGTGACTGCAGGACTAAAGAAGGATTGAAGAAATGTATGGAAATCCTGACGAGGCTGGGAGTGGAGCCTTCTGAAGAAGACTGCGTGGCCGTTCAGCACGTGTGCACCATCGTATCTTTCCGCTCAGCCAATCTGATCGCTGCTACGCTGGGTGGCATCCTGTGGCGCCTGAAGGAGAACAAGGGAGCCAGCCGCCTCCGCACAACCGTGGGCATTGATGGCTCCATGTACAAGATGCATCCTCAGTAAGTATGGAGTCAGACAGGAGGTGTAGTCTGAGTCGGGTAAAACTAAAGTTTTTACTCGTGGGTAATGAAGCGTCTTAAATTAAGCGTCTTAAATTCAATTTTCAAATAGATTTGGGGGCATTTGGCGTTGGGTGCATAGTTTTTTCTTTTCATGAACTAAGGCTTAATTGAACTTGGTTGATATGCATAAAAATGTTATTGGCCAGAAAAACCACATGACACAGCACATAAGACTCTTTTTCAAAGAGGTTGTCTGCTCTCTGAACAGATATGCTCGTCGTCTGCACAAGACCGTTCGCCGCCTGGTCCCAGACTGCGACGTGCGCTTCCTGCTGTCAGAGAGCGGCAGCGCAAAAGGTGCAGCCATGGTGACGGCGGTGGCGTACCGTTTGACAGAGCAGGCACGCCAGATCCAACAGACACTGGCCGAGTTCCGTCTCAGCAAGTCCCAACTGTTAGAAGTGAAGAAGCGCATGAAGGTAGAGATTGAACGAGGCTTGAAGAAGGAGACTCACCAGGAGGCCACAGTGAAAATGCTGCCCACCTTCGTTCGCAGTACACCAGATGGATCAGGTGAGGGAGAGGCAGGCGTGAAACCACATGCACATTATTCTCATGTTTTCGAGAGCTGAACAAGGAACTAACATAACATCCCAGACCGGACATTTCTGGTTTCTTCTGATTTTAATAATTGTATTTGGCATGAATTTACTTCTCAATCTAATTTAATGTCTCTCTGTAAATAGAAAATGGGGATTTTCTTGCTCTGGACCTTGGAGGGACAAACTTCCGTGTACTTCTTGTTAGGATTCGCAGTGGGAAAAGGAGAACAGTAGAGATGCACAACAAAATCTACGCTATTCCTGTAGAAGTCATGCAGGGCACTGGAGAGGAGGTACGGTACCTTTATTTACCACTTAATCCAGAGTGAGAATAAGAGTAGGAGCATAAACCTTACTCTTGCTAGAAAGAAACCTACCATCCAGTTTGGACTTTTGTTCCTGTGTCTTATCCTTTTGAAAAGACTGCCTTGTCCTTTTTTTATTTTGTCCTTTTAGGGAACACTCATGCTTATATCTCTTTCAGCTCTTCGACCACATTGTGCACTGCATCTCTGACTTCCTGGACTACATGGGGATGAAAAGTGCTCGATTGCCTCTGGGTTTCACCTTCTCCTTCCCCTGCCTTCAAACCAGCTTGGACGCAGTATGTTTGACATCACATGTTAGCGTTGATTTCTAGAGTCTGGGGTCCGTGTTTCACTGTATTTTGCCCCTCACTGTTCAGGGAACCCTGGTAACCTGGACCAAGGGCTTCAAGGCCACAGACTGTGAGGGTGAAGATGTGGTGGAGCTTCTTCGGGAAGCGATCAAGAGGAAAGAGGTAATCTGAGATGAATTTGTTCACATTAGCTTCGTTATAACCAGAAATGTTGACTCTAAGGCTTTCAGTACATTAACATTTAATGGGATTCTGATGTGATACTGCACAGCCACAAAAGGAACGTCACTGCTGCTGAGAGAAGGGATCGGATTTTTAAATTCAACATTTCTACAGCTGAACATTAAATCTCAAATAATCCTGCTTTGTTACATTAACCTGTAGTTGTAGCTTCATTGAAGCTCACCTGTTGAACTCCTGCTCTGTGTTCATGTGATTCTATGACGTCAGCTCTGACTTATTTGGTTTTGTCTCTACACCCACTGTGTATCGTCCCTTTACACAAGTACAGTTAAATATAATTTCTAAAAATACAACGGAAACTAAAATATTAAGTTTACTTTATGTACTTATGCTGTTAAACAGAATTTATTTACATTATTTCAGAACTAAGGCTCATTTACCAATTACTGTATATTTATCTGTTACACTTTTTTAGTTTCAATGATGAAAGTGGAATTGGTTTTCACATTATATTGAGAATAGAGACAGTGATTTGACTGAAAGTTTTTGGTTGTTACTTTACAATTAAATGTGTGTTTTTTTTTTAATGACCAGACAAAATTAGCATGTATGAGACATAGTAATAATAATAGATTAATTATGTAAATTAAATCAATTTTGTTTAATAAGCTGCTGACATCTCATCAACAATCTTTGGATCTGTTCCTGACTTAAGAAAAAAAAATCATTTTAGATCTTCAAGTCTTTCATATATTCCGCTGTCTCTAATACTGGTTTTACAATTTTAGATGGAGAATCCAGTAAGTATTAAGTGATTTTAAATGAATTACATTCAGGTAAAGCATTGAGAACCAGAGAGCAGTGCGTGTTGCTGTGTCAGCAGCATGACGTCTTAAAAAAAAACCCAAAAAAAAACACTTTTGAGCGAAGATTGTTGGACTGCAGTGTGGCGTTTATTTTGACTTTACAGTTTGTGGTAACGATTATTGTCATTGTGTGTGTGTGTGTCTCTGTTTGTCTAACTGTACATCTGTCATGCTTTTGGATCTGAACTATGTAATCCATATGGGAATATTGAGTGTTTGCATGTATTGTGGCTTTGGAGAAACTGCCAGATTAGAAATTAATTAATCTGACAACAAGATGATTTGAAGCCAATTGATGATAATTAAATGCTTGATAAAAATTTGCATAATTATTAATTCAAATTTCAATAAACAGCTAATAAGTTTTGCTGATGGTTTAGGGGTTCTAGGAGTAGAATATCTGGAAGGAGCCTCAAAAAACTAAAATTAAACATAGTTGAACTGTATCGTAACTCTGAGCATGGAAAGCATTGACCTAAGGTGTGGGATAAACGAAAAACTGTGATTGTGTTTAAAGCTGGGGTAGAAAAGATGTCAAAGGAAATAAATGCATTAGAAAATTAATTTTCAGAGCTGCAGCGATAAAGACCTGTCACTACACTAGTGCTGGCTGTTACTCCACTAGTACTCTAGTACTGACTAGTACTGACGTTCTACTCCAGCTCTAAACACTGATCTTGCTCTGATGTCTTGTGTTTATAAAAAAAATAAAATTCATTTACATTTGGGTATCAACAGGAGTTTGAACTGGATGTGGTGGCCATCGTGAACGACACAGTGGGAACTATGATGACCTGTGCATACGAGGAACCCACCTGTGAGGTTGGACTGATTGCAGGTGAGTTTTTTTAGACTGATCCTATTGTGTGATCAGTCAAGCTAGTTGATGAGGAGAGCAGCAAGTGATGTGGTGAGACTGTTGTGTCCTCAGGCACTGGCAGCAACGCCTGTTACATGGAAGAGTTAAAAAACATCGAAATAGTCCCGGGAACTGAAGGCCGTATGTGCGTGAACATGGAGTGGGGCGCGTTTGGAGACAACGGCTGCCTGGACGACATCAGGACAGTATACGACCAGGCGGTGGATGAGAACTCGCTCAACGAAGGCAAACAGAGGTCAGAGATTTTTCTTGTGGAAGTATTTTGAAAACAGGTTTCCTGGTCCACGGATGTCCCAATGTGATGTGAGATTTCTACTTCTGTGTGCTCAGATATGAGAAGATGTGCAGCGGGATGTACCTGGGAGAAATCGTCCGGCAGATTCTGATTGATCTCACCAAACGTGGCTTCCTCTTCCGAGGACAGATCTCAGAGACACTGAAGACGAGGGGAATCTTTGAGACAAAGTTCCTGTCACAGATAGAAAGGTGAGTCGATGTTTCACATCAAACTACGTGTTAAGGTTGGGGAAAACATACTAATACATGATGTTATGTTAACAGAACCGTAGACCTGGACAATTCTTTGTAGCAATGCATTTATATATATATATATGTATATATGTACTTATATATATATATATATATATATGTGTGTGTGTGTGTGTGTGTGTGTGTGTATATATATATATATTATGATGTTGTTTGTCCACAAGGTACCAATAAAAAGTACTGGCATGAGTCTCTCACTGAAGGCCATGTTATTATGAGGCTCACTCTGGGCCACACACTCTATAAAAGGCCTTATGTGATAATCAAGGAAGTCCTCCAAAAAAATAAAAAATAGAAATAGATTCAGACCCAGCACCTAATGACAATACATTTGTTTAGTTTTCAAAAGGTACAAAGACTGTGAAAAAGTATAATTGTGGGACATGCATTACACTCTAACCCAGGAATCATATATAAATATACATACATATTTATATAGAAAATTTCTCTATGTAGTGAAGACTATACAAAATATAATCAAATAAAAATCTTAAAATTAAATTCCACAAGCTAACACAGACATGGGCAAACTAAGGCCCAGGGACCTAATGTGGTTCGACGTGTTTGGTAATCTGGACGCCAAACTTGCCTAAATTATGTAATTTGTTTCTATTATGATTATACTTTACTGCAATGTACATGATATCCCTGCAGAGGGCGTAGAAAAGCATTTTAGCCTATTCATGACATCTAAATCGTTCAATTTTAGGATAGAATTGTGGCCCAAGGCCCAAAAGGTTTGCCTTAATTTAAGCTAACAGGTTGCCATTGTTGTCCTCATACATCCAGAGTATGGCTCAGTAAAATATATTGGTCACATTTGGAAATTAAGTTTTTTATAACTTAATTTCCAAAATATTGTTTCTTAGCACTAAAAATAAACTTGTAGTGACTCTGGCTTTTGATTTCAACTACTAGAAGTTAGTTAAGTTACCGACGGTAGCATCTCAGTAGTTTATGATCTTTTGAAAGATTCTTGCAGGAATGTTTTCCATTTCACCTGGATTACTGCAGAGTATCACTGTTCCACTGCTTTTTTTATCTGACCCGCAACAACTGTCGAGTGTAAGAGAGATGCAGCAGTAAAAACATGCCTGTGATTTAGAGGACGACTGTATAAACGCATCATTGTTCAGGGAGAAGGAGCATCTGGAGGAATTACACGTCTGGGATTGGGGAGGGGACTGCAATGTGATGACTGGCGTTAACACACTCCTTAAGCCTACCTTGGCTTTGGGCAACAGCTGTGTGGTATCCAGTGACTCTCCTGGTGTTGGTCCAACCTCTGACACGTCTTTTCTGCCCTCCCCTTCGTTCTCCGTAGCGATCGTCTGGCTCTGCTTCAGGTCAGAGCGATCCTGCAGCAGCTGGGGCTCGACAGCACCTGTGATGACAGTATTATCGTTAAGGAGGTGTGCGGCACGGTGTCCCGCCGCGCCGCTGAGATCTGTGGTGCCGGAATGGCTGCGGTGGTGGACAAGATCCGTGAGAACAGAGGACTGGATCACCTGGAAGTTACTGTAGGCGTTGATGGAACGCTGTACAAGCTGCATCCACAGTAAGTCACAGTAGAGAGGAAACATTGGTTCACAAACACTAGAAATATGAACAAATTCCCTGCTTGTGGTTGCTCAGTCCTTGAACTCTTTCAGGTTGATGAGTATTTACACATCTCAACATCATGCATGTGTTCAAGAGTATTGCATCTGGAAAGGCCCCTTTAAATAAAATGTATTATTATTGTTATTCTTTTTGACGTACTGATCTGTACAGATCTTAGTAGATTTTATTTATATGTAACAAATCCATTCATAAGATTATGGAAAAGTAAATGAAATGTCTAACACAGAGGTCCTAAACCATCGATCTGGGGATTAGTTCCTGTCTGTAGATGACAGTTCCAGTTCCTGTCCGATTCAGTACCAGGCCCAGCTAAACACAGTGACAAATTGTACCTTATTCATTCATCTTTATCCATTTATCTGGATCTGCCAGGTTGCAGAGGCTGATGATGATGATAATAATAATAATAATAATAATGATAGATTTTATTTAAAAGTGCCTTTCAGGACACTCAATGACACTTTACATGATACATTTAAAGCAACAGAAAATCAATAAATAAAACAACATAAAACGCAGGTCGAAAGAGATGTTATGGTGAATAGACAGAAAGAGGTCAGTTTTAAGAAGGGATTGAAGGTGGGGAGAGCGTCAGTGTTTCGCAGGTCAGGTGGGTGGGTGTCCCAGAGCTGCGGAGCAGCGACTGAAAGTAAGAAATTGTTCCGATCAATCGATCAAGAACGAATAATCCTCAATAAAGGTCAAGATTCACAATTGTTTGTGACTTTTAAAGGTTTGGAAAACACTGCTTTTGATGATGTCTGAATAAATAGAATTCCCCCAAGCCTTTTGACCACAGCTTCCTGTTGCCTTTTTTTCCCCTCTAGTTTCTCACGGATCTTCCAGAAGACGGTGAAGGATCTGGCCCCCAAATGTGACGTCACCTTCCTGTTGTCAGAGGATGGCAGCGGTAAGGGTGCCGCCCTCATCACTGCTGTGGGTTGTCGTCAGAGGCAGCTGGACGCTCAGCAACAGCAGCAGTAGCTCTGAAGAATTCCCTGATGTTTTGTCTGTGAACACTACTACCTGCTGTCCCCAACTTGACCTTCACCCTGCCAATCGCACTGCCCCGACTTCATCTCACGCTTGCGGCCGTGACTCCACTTCCCCTTCTACCCCCCTCCGTCTCAGAGCCAGAGAGAAATGCTTCATGCATAGGGAATTATTGAAATGAGTTTGTTTATACGGAGCTGGGGGGGGTTATTATTTCCACATTTGGACATTTTCCTCACACATGTGTGTCCATCTGAAGTATTTTCCACTTGTGTGCAATATTTGTGTACTACTTATTTTATTTTTATATGGAGGAAAAATATATTACTGTATATATATATAACTGAAGCCACTTTGAATTTCAAAGACAATTAGGGTTTTGCACCATGGACAAACAGGAAGTGTTTGCACTGTTACGTGAGAGTAGGAAAGGCAGCAACTTATGTAACTTTATCAAGAAGGAAGTCCCTCAGAAAACCATTTCCAAAAAGGGCTTGTCGCAACGCCAGAGTCACGGCTGTCCTGCAAACACTCATTTCATGTGCAGACGCCCACGGCACATGCTAAGCTACTAACCCCATTTTGTGTAACTGTCAGCGTAACTCACCAACTAGTGTTCCCCTGCGTCACCCTTTATTCCTCAAGAAGTGAGAAGGTATTAAAGTGCTGGACGCTGGTGTAAGCCAAGTGAAACCGTGTTGCTGTTTGTGAACTGCTGTTGCTTTCGTTGTTGTGTTGACCAACCCCACGTCTCCTTTTGTTGTATGTACACAATTATGCGTTTTATCGGGTCCCAAGCAAAGTTTGAAGAATACTAAGAGAGCTTCTGTGTGTATTTGTGACCGAGCGTCAGTGTGTAGTGTGTAACAGCATGCTGATCTCCATGTCCAAAAACTGTGTCAAGACTGCATGCCTTACACGGAGACAAACTACTGGATTATTTCCTCCTTATTTTTTTTGTAAATCAATAGATCTGTGAAAAGTGAATTCATTAAATTATATTTTATTGTGAAGTCAGTTGTTTTGTTGTTTTCACAAAAGCTGAAAAGCAACTTCAGAGACATGTCTTAGCCTGACGTTCCACCTAGAACCGGTCCAGACACTGAAGCATACGAGGCCGAATCTGAGAGCAATTATAGATTAGTGATACTAATGCTAATCTTCTTGTGAAGATTAGGAGACTGTCCTGTCCTGCAGCTTTGCTTTATGTCACTATTTGTAATGCAACTGTTCTTGTATTTGACTACATTTAGTTTTTTAATATTTTCCATAGAGCAACAACATTTCTCCAACTCAAACTTTGCCTAAAACATCTGTATTAACCTTGAAATACAGATGTATTCATCTACACTAAAAACTACAGACGTCCACTCATAACCTTTGACAACATAGTCCGAACACAATTTCCAATTCTGACATCAATACTGATATATGCAGCCTTTAACCCCTAAAGCAGAGTTGAAAATCTTATCACCTTATGTATGATTTAACCAAAACCAAGACATTGTGTTATTGGATGTACATGTTAATATTAATGGATATTAAATAATTAATCAATATTTAATATCAGTATGATCATTGTAATTTTTTCTGATAATAGCATAATTGCTAATTATGCTATTATAGGACATCCTGGTTTCAACACAATGTCTAAGTCTACTCAAAATATCATAACAAATCAAATGCAACATCAATATCTTCCTTGTAAACACAACTGTTAAGCTGACAGGATTAAAAAAATCGTTGCAATGCCTTTATTCTGACAGTACAGTACTTTTGTTCAATATCCTGCAGGTCATATGCAGCCATAAATTAAAATGACTCTCTAAATGTCCTACTGTGATGTTACGCATACCTGTGTGTGAGGAGGAATACAAATGGAGACAATGAGAAATTGAGACACACACAGGACGAAGAAGGAGAGAAGCAGTCAGTAAGAGACGGGAAAACCAGAGTTGGTCCCATGAATAATTGAATATTCTGTCCAAATACTGCATTTCTGCTTCCAAATCGTGTATATAGGAGAAACTACTGCTTCTGTGCGGTATGTGCTGCTTGCAGAAGTATTACTGCGTCTCTTTGCAAATATTTTATAGTATTGGGTTTTCCGTCTCGATCACTGAGAGAAAAGTAGAACACAAAGAATTAAAATTTAACAGTGGATACTGCTCTCATTAGCAGTGTGAACAGCTCCGCAAGTTAAAGGTAAAGACCAACAGCTCTTCCCTGATGTTAACAAATGTAGACATGTAGACATGTACCCTGAGATTATGTCTAATCCAAGGCCCACGGCCCAAATATGGCCCACAAAGTAACAAGGCTTTTCTTCCATAAGTGAATATTGCTGCTATTTTATTTTCACCTGATATTTTTTATTACAAAGCAATGCAACTTGAATGAATGTAAATCATTTGCAGAAATGAAAGAAAAGTCTTTCAGGTACAAATTGTTTGTCCTGCTGTGTGAATTACTTTTCAACACATTTGACACTTTTATTCAAAGTGACTTACAATTTGTGGAGAAAGTTACAAGTAAGAGTCTTCTTTGTCTTCTTCTCCTTTCGGCGTGTCCCTTTTTCAGGGGTTGCCACAGCGAGTCAACAATTTCCATCTCCCACTGTCCCCTGTATCCTCAACTCTAACTCCAACTACCTCCATGTCCTCTTATTACTGCATCCATCAATCTCCTCTTTGTCTCCTACCTAATAGCTCCATCTCTAGGATCATTCTTCTAGCAATATTATCACTGTCCCTCCATCATGTCCAAACCATCTCAATCTGTCTTCTCTAGCTTTTTCTCCAAACCTTCCAGTCTGTGTTGACCCTCTAATCACCTCATTCCTGATCCTGTCCATCTTTGTCTCTCCTAAAGATAATCTTTAACTCCTCCACCTCCAGCTCTGTCTCCTGTCTTCTACCTAGTCCTAGTGTCTCTAATCCATCCATCACGGCTGGTTTCACCACTGTCCTGTAAACCTGTCCCTTCACCTTAGCTGATTCTCTTCTATCACAGATCACTCCTTTCTCCAGTTGTTCCATCCTGCCTGTACTCTTTTCTTTACCTCTGTTCCACAGTCTACACTGCTACAAGTAAGAATAAAAATAAATAATAAATACATAAACAAAGAAAAGGTAAAATTGAAAAAAAAAAACCCTCAGAGTTAGAAGAAAAAGCAAAAGTGAGTGTAAAATATTGGTTAGTTGCTAAGATAGAAGATGTTCTAAAGTGAGTTTGGTTGATGTTTTTAGTGTGTCTTCAAGAAACCTGGCACCCCACATTGCCAGATTGCAACATGTACATAATGTGCAATATATCGGTGTAAGGCCTGCAGCAGATTATTGAGTTTTTTCTCTGTTCTCAGAGGGGAAAGTTTGTGCAGCTCTGTAGATTCAATACTAGTAATCTCACACCATCACGATGTCTCTCGATTTCTGCTTTGTCCACACACAGACGTCAAATGTCGACCTTAACCTCAGTACAACGTCTCCCTGTTGTGTCCCAGGTCGGTGCCGTGTCGTGCCCTACTTCCCCGTGGGTGTGACCATTAAACTTATTTATGTCAGTTCTGCTGCAGAAACTCGGATCAGCTCAGCCAACGTTCAGCGTCAGCGGCTCCACATCACATCCCTTTATTCGCTCTTCTCCCCGTATGTGTTTGTGTGTGTGTTTGTCTTGGAGCTCCCATCAGGTCGGTGGCGTTACTACACCCCGGGCTTCTTTCTGCATCCATCCGCCTCAAACTGACGGGCTGCGGACTGTCACTGCGCAGCCCAAGGTACGATGCCACTGTAAAACGACACGAAGTCGCACGACTTTTTTTTTTTAACGCCGTGTGTCGACGTTTGCAGACAGGGTGTCAGTCTGTTGGCAGCCGTGCTAACTGCTTCTAGTTCGGCGCTAGCTGCTGCCCCAGCTACATGAGAAGACGACGGGGGATTTTAGTGGCTTTAAGGCGTTGCCACCGGTTAGTCGATGCTTTAGTTTTTACATCGGGGTCTTATATGAATATAGCGCATTGTTTACGTGGGCAACACCGTGTATTTCGTGTGCATTTTCTCGCTACTACAGCCCACAGTTGACGGGAGCTAGCGTTAGCCCGCGATGTTAGCCCTCTGTGGTCGTTACCTGTGGACCGGGCTGCGATACGTCTGTCCTTTGCAGTGTTATATCTCGACCACATTGGTCTTTGTCGATTTTATGGCTGAAATCTGTATTATTGGGGGCGGGCGGGCGTGCAGACTGTTGTTGTGGTTAAAACACTGTGTGCTCATTAAACTGACCGCGATGAGCGGCTGCATGTGCACAGCGACCGCACGTGTTGGGAATTTCTATGTAACACAGGTGTTTTCTGGTGATACCCGACCCTCCTGGTGGTCGGTGACCCGCGGGCACCCGCGTCACAGTCCCCGGTGAACGACCGTCGAGCAAATGAAGAGATTTCAGAGCATGTCTGCGAAGATTCTCAGTCATCCAGGTCGTGATATCCAAAAAGGGTTTAGTTGTCAACAACTGGACTTCTTCTTGGAGTTGAAAGATGTTTCATTCCTCAAATGAGCAACTTCATCAGTTCTGGTTGATGTCAGAGGAACACTAGAAGTTCTCCTCCTCTAGACCCACACATCTGGACATGTGACATGAAAACTGCTCATTACCATCAGGAGCAGTTTCTGTCTAAACAGGTGTGACCAAAACAACTCTTAACACCTTTGTCCAGTGGTGAAGACAGAAGAGCTACTAGAGTTGCCTCTGACATCAAGAAACTAATGAAGTTCCTCCGTTGAGGACTGAAACATCCAAGAAGAAGTCCAGTTGCTGACAATTAAACCCTTTTTTGGGTGTTTTAGAGCATCTTCAAATAATTCCATTTTGTCTGCAGCGCTAGAACCTAAGTATCTACCCAATTAACCGTTGGTATATTGATAACAGTGATTGAGTTGTCATTGGTTTCAGTGCATCCATGTGGGGTACTGGATGCTGGGACACCTGTTGCTCCTTCAAGTCTTACATCTCCACCTTCTCAAAACATTTGGTTACATACAGAAAAAAAACAAGTTGTAAGAGTTTTATTGTGTTTTTTAAGCAAATCAGTTACCTACAACCTGCAAAACATTTGCTTAAAAAAATAATAGGAAAATAAAAAAAAATTTGCATTTTCTTCCCTTTCCAGAACTGAAAACACTTGAGACGAAATAGTCCTGGTCTCTGTTCTACAGTCCTCTGATCTAGTCTAATGCTACATCAAGATCATGCACTGATTTATTTTTTTTATTATTATTTTATGTTGGTGATCAGTGACCTCAGCCGATGAAAATACAGTCCTTCTATTATCTTAAAAGTTCTTTCAAAAAGCAAACTTGCATTTTGAAAGAACTTTTAAAGATAAAAGAAGTGAAACGAGAACAAATCACAGACGACTCATGGGGGAAATATTTGCTATTTCTCATACAGTATCCTAACCTTTGGTCATACCTTTGGTTCATTTACCAGGTTTCAACAGACTGTGAATCTTGTGGACTATCTCAGGACTTAAGAGGCAGCTCTTCTTCACCTGCACCAGAGGTTTAACCACTTCAACAGACTCATGACTGTTTGAAGGGAATCTCCCCACCGTGGCCCATGCACTGTACCCGTTTCCCTCCCCGTCCTTCTTATCCCTCAAGCTGACGCAAAACCCGAGGCACCTTCCTCCCCTCCCCCACCCCCATTCCCACCCCATCCCCAGCGACTCCCCCCCTCCGGCCATGGCAGCAGGCACAGAAACTGTGCACTACATCCACCTGCATAACTCCAGTCAGTCTGTCCTGGAAGCCCTGCGCACTCAGCGTCGCGAGGGCCTCTTCTGTGACGTGACCGTGCGGATACACGATGCCTCGCTGCGTGCCCACGCCTGCGTCCTGGCGGCCGGCAGCCCCTTCTTTCAGGATAAGCTGCTGCTGGGTCACTCTGAAATCTCCGTGCCGCCGCTGGTGCCCGCGGAGACCGTGAAGCAGCTGGTGGATTTTATGTACAGCGGTTCGCTCGTGGTGCTGCAGTCTCAGGCCCTCTGCATTCTTACTGCTGCCAGTATTCTGCAAATCAAGACGGTCATCGATGAGTGCACGCAGATCATCTCTCAGCGGAAGGCAGCCGCAGGGGCGGCAAGTGCAGCAGCGGCCGCCGCCGCAGCTGCTGCAGCAGGGGGTGCCATGTTGGGAGGTGTTCTGCCCAAGCAGGAGGAGCGCGGTGGGGGCAAAGGTCGTGAGAGTGGCGGTGGAAGCTGTTCCGTGGGTGCAGCCAGTGGAGGTTATGCAAATTTCCCCAACTTTATGGCTGAATGTGGAGCGAGCAACATGGGAGCTGGAATGGGAGGTGCCAACGTTAGCGTCAGCGAGAGTGGGCAAGGACAGATGGAGCAAGGAAACGCCGTCAGTCTGATGACGTTGAGTGACATCGGTGCCGGTGCCATGTGCGGTGACGGGATGGGCTCAGGGGCCGGGGGCATCCTCATGAAACAGAGTCCGAGCTGCACTCAGGATGTCAGGTGAGCACTACCAACCCAGCTAGAATCTGATATTAATTTTAGAGCGAATTTGTTGCACCTTACAAAGTTGGAACTAATGGTTTGTAAAGGTACAAGCTGCGGGACCTGTTGGCACAGACGGCCAACGGCGCCAACACCAGCAGCACAGGGAACCTGTCGGCCAGCTGCAGCTCCGGTGTGGCCAGCGTGGACAGCATCGGTAGGGGCAACGCCACTGACCTCTCGGACGACCTGGTGGGCATTGAGCGGTACAGCGAGGAGGAGGAGCTGGACGGCAGAGAGCGGGGGAGAGACGGAGACAGAGACAGGGGGGCGAGCCACAGCCGCAAGCAGAGGCAGCCGCTAAGACTCCAGGTAGGGGGATAAGGGGAACGGTTGCCATGGTTACAGCTTTCAGGCATGCAGAGCTGCAACGCTTTGCTGTTTCTTTCTTTTTCTGCTTTTCCCTCTTCTCCTCACACTGCATTGGCGTATATCGCGGAGATGTTTCTGCACTTTGCACAACCGAAGAGAAGCTCTCGTCTCAATCTTAATTGTTGATATTCTATGGACTTCTGCATATTCACTGTACGTGGTGAAAACTTATTAACGCCTGCTTGAAGAAGCTGCAGCCGGCTCAAAATCCATCCGCTGTTGCAAAACCTGCGCCTATTTTAGTCACTTATTTCTGTTTTTATTCTTTTTCTATTTTTTCTACGTTCCCTTCTTCAGGTGCTGGGAGGAGATGGCGTGGTGGTGAAAGATGAAGGCGTTCAGGATGCAGACGGGACCGTCTATGCCTTGGAGGAAGGGAGACGGGAAGGCGAGCAGGAGGGCTCCCAGGAAACCATGGCAGGCTTTGGCCAGGTGGGTTTGACTCTGAGGAGAGCTGCAGCTGTGAGAGCCAATGAGATTGTAAATGTGAAGCAACATCAGAAAGCAGCTACGGGTTGATTTTTTTTTTTTTCTTTTTCTTTTTTCTGCTCCGTTTTTTAAATGTCATGCAGTGTTAATGAGGAGCTGGTCGGGTAAATCTGAGATGATCTTACATAGTAACTATCATTTTTTTTTTTTTTTCAAATGCAGTCGTTTAAAAAAACCCTGAAGATTCTCAGTTAAATTCTTGATCAGTGTTTTTGTCACAAGTCCTGAAGTAAGTGCTAAGGATCCAATGGTGAAGCAGATATATGCGGCAGCCTGCACAACCCTGCAGACTATATGAGAAACATCTGCCACACACTTAAAAGCATTCAGGATTTATTTTTCAAAACAAGTGTTTCATCGCAATTTAGGAGAAATCGCCTCGGGATGTTGTCTATCGTGCAGTGTGAACATGTGGCGGTCATGTTCAACAGGAAATGTTCAGTTTCCTCCTGCGCTTTAGTTGCACCAAGGCACGATGGTAACACAAAGTTGACAGTTGTTGACGCAGGGGACAACAATAAGACAAGAAAAAAGACTGAACATTTTTTTTTAATGTATGATTTTATCGTCTCCATCGCCGAGGAACGCCTGAGAGTATGGGTGCGAAATATAGCGAGATGTATGCTTTATGAATTTATTCATGAATTCCTGTCACTCTCACTACTTTTATACCATAAAAGTCAGTCTATGCCGCATATGCCTCCGTGTGCAGTGTGTGTTAATTCAGTTTCTGTGCCACTGAGTAGAAGTGCAACACTGCAAATTTTTAATTAGGAAAAAAAATATTTACGTCTTAGATCAGCATTGTTGCAATTTCTTTATCTAAATTCGTCCACCAATTTAGAAAATGACCCGAGTCCTGACTAACAGCTGATTTATCAGTAACGAAACTTATTTAAACATAATTTTAAAAAGCAATTTTCTTCTGCATTTAGATTCTTGTTGCTACTTAGTTTGAGCTAAGTAGCATACAGATGTTGGTTGTCCTTTAGGAGACGTACCGCTGGACAGTTTGTGCTGCAGTGAAAGTCACCAAAGATTGAAGGAGAATCTGACTGATTGGCTGGGGAATGTCAACCGTCCAGATTAGTGTTATTGTTGTGACTGATCTGCTCAGAAACATCAACATTGATATGAAAACACAGCTGGGGTTGGTGCTGCTCTCACCACTAACTTTGTCCATATGTTTTTTTTTTATATTTATACTATTTTTGTATATATCTGTAGCACAACTCTTAACCTCATGCATGCGTGTGTGTGTGTGTGTGTGTGTGTGTATTTTTTGTGTTTGTGAGAAAGTAGGTTCAGTATTTGTGTCTGTGCAAAGCCCCTATATATTTGTGTTTGACTGTACATATATATATGCGTGTGTGTGTGTGTATTTTATTGTGTTTGCGTTGGGAGAAAGGTACAGGAGCAGCAGCTAGAGGGAGAGAGAAACAAACTGGATTGTCTCTCTCTCCTGCTCGCTCTCTTTCTTTCTCCAGTCTGAAACTAAAATTAAAGACATGCCAAATTAATAGCAGTGGAACACCGAGTCTGCTGACATTAATGATCATGTGGAATTTTTAGCAGCAGCACGTTGTGCAGCGAGGTGTGTGCTGCTGAAGGCTGTAGGATCAGGTGTGTAGAATCGCAGATGAATTATGAGTAGGAACCCTTATATGAGTTCTGGTGCACTGATTTCCACAGGATAGAGGCACTGGTGGGTGGCGCAGTGCTGCAAACCCATGGAAATGTCTATAAAATTGTAGGTCTATAAAAAAAAAAAAAAAACTTTGGAACTGTTGTGACCCAGTCCTGTCACTAACCTGACAGGACTATATATGTGCAGACTGTAACATCTTTAAGTTTCGACGCTGCTTTTTCTGCAATTCTAAATTAAACACAATGGATATAAATGTTGATTTTTAAAATGTCAGTGAGCAGAGTTAAAGATGCTGAGATTCCCTTTAGGGGCGACTAGGATGGACAGGATCGGGAATGAGGTGATTAGGGGGACAACGCAGACAGGAAGGTTTTGGAGAAAAAGCTAGAGAAGACAGATTGAGATGGTTTGGACATGTTCAGAGGAGGAACAGTGGATACATTAGTAGAATAACGATCCTAGAGATTGGTGGATGCAGTGAGGGAGGACATGGAGGTATTTGGAGTCAGAGTAGAAGATACATAGGACAGGTTGAGATGGGGATGAAATTGTTGACTCGCAACCCCTGAAAAAGGGACAAGCCGAAAGGAGGAGAAAAAAATGTCAGTGAGAAAGACTGAAACATTGTCAACACAAATTGGCAAAATTATTTTGGTTTTGCAAAATTGTCTTATTTTTGGGGGGAAGTCTATCTTGTTCTGATTTCTGTTTTTTTTTTTCCCCTATATTTTGCACACTTTAATTTTTGATTCCGATCTCAACTGTTACCCATATATGCAGCCATTTGCCTTAAAACTCAAGTAAACGTGTAAGGAGCCTATGTGCGATTCCAGTGAACATGAGCAAAACCCAGACACTATTGTGCTATTGGATTTTCATTAGCAGAGGAAACCCAATAAAAAACCCTTTAATTTTTTTTTTAATGCCAATATCCAGGCACTTATTTAACATCATCACATCAGGGGTTGAACAGGACTGAATGAATGCCCAGTGTTGTTCGATACAATTTTTTTTGCCAGTATTATCCAAACACCAGTGCTGATATATACCATAGTTTTTCTGGCAAAAAAAAGACCCTACAACAAGGTATTCCTGACAATGCAACGCTTTGCATCTTCAGGTTTTCATTATTGAGGGGAAAAAACAGTGACGATTCTTCCAGATGTTAATTATTTTAATTATGCTAATGTTGGTATTGACATATATTATAGGACATCCCTTATTATGATTCATGATGTTTTAGGCAGACTTCTCAGCACTATAGATTTATTCATATTTGAAGGGTTACCTCTTTGAAGTTGAACAGGTTCTCCCTTCCTACCCTGACCTCTCCCTCTGACTCTCATAAATCCTGCAGACTCCCTGGTAATGGCATGTGAAACACCTCTGGCAGAGTGCCTGCTAAAGGTCCGCCTGCCGTTAATGACTGTACTGAGGATGAGCACTGGTTTTACCTGTCTTCAGTTCTTCCGCACCAACTCCTTCGTGACGATGGAGATGTGCTGGAAAGCAGCATCTGCTCACATTGTCTGCCTATATAGGCTGTTTCCACAAGCATTTTTCCCGCATTTGATTTCTGCAGCGATTTGCTCGCCTCAGATCAGCCTTTACTGAACTTTTTTCCGCAGCGCCCTGGTTCTCTAAATAGAACTGTCGTCGACTCTCCACGAAAACTGCTGTTCTAATTAACTGTAAATATTAAAAGAACAAATCAGTCCAATGTAACAAGTGTAAGACAGATAAATAAGTGAGTGCTGATCCACTCCAGCTACTGCAGCGTCCTCATACCTCCACATTTGGAGCCTTTAAATAGTGACGTCTGATCGTTGGTCCCTTAGAAATTTTGATTGGAATTCTGGTTTTCCTTTTTTTTTTTTTTTTTTTTACAGCTTAACATTTTGGCTACTTTTTGTGTTTAATATCTAACACTTCTGGCAGAATTTAATCTCTGTTGTCCATGGTGCGTAATCCATATTGCCACATGGGTCAAACTCAAGGCCCGTGGGCCCATTGAGGCCTGTCAAATCAATTTGTTCAGCTTTATAGATTTAAAGTACAAGTAGCAGAGTTTATTAGCTTGATAGGTGTAAAGGTTTTTTAATAACACTGAAATAAAATAGTTGTAACTCATAATAAATAATATTTAATTGCAAAAAAACATTTAATTATATATTATGGAGTAATTGCCAGAGTCTTCCCTTTACAACCAGCCCATCCAGGGGAACTGTATTGTTGATGTATTATTGGCATTATACCCTGCAGTAAAAATAAGGTTTATGTCCCCTGTTCTGGGCTGTTACGTTTTCAACATAAACACATTTCTTTAATCATTCACTCTCGCATCAGCGATAATAGTGATTACGGTATGTGATCTATGTGCAAAATGTGTCGAGTTGAGCCAGACATTTTCTCACAGCAACGTTGCTTTCATCTCCTTGCCAAAAGCAGCTCCACCCTCGGTGTTTTCTCGCCTTACGTTACCTCCCCCTCTTTACATTAGATTGTTCTGTATAGCCGCAGCGGCTCTTACAGAAATGCAGCTTGACTGGTCAGACCGTAACGCACAAATGTGTCTTTCCAACGTCTGTATGTGTACACTCAGGAGGGGGAAGAGGGGGAAGCAAATAATAGGCGATGAGGTCTGTGCAAAGCTGCACATGATCAGAGACAGTAAGTACAGTTGAAACCTGTCTGCCTTTGACATACACACACATCGTGTGTTGGTAAGCACGCGTGTCGGATCTCCTCAAAATCCTTTAGAACGTGCGGACAAATGGAGCATTCACGTATGGGGGTGAGTGGCAGAGGTCTCTGCTTGTTACACACCCTGTATATGTTTGGCCTGAACACCTGAAGGAGTTGTTTCTGTTCTGGGATGTATAGCTTTTAACGCTGACTCGCAGCTTCCACCGCAAAGCAGCATGTGACATAAGACACGCATGCACTACAAGCATGGCTGCATGTGGGGAATTGCAGTTTGATTGCACAGCTGTAGATGTAAAACAGGACAGTGTTTTCTCTGAGCAGCAGTTATTGGAGACTGGAGTTTGGTTATAGAAAAGAAATAGTTACATAATTGTTTTCCTCTTACATGGACATTTAAAATTTTCATTTCAATTTCTGTGTCTGACCTGATCTTGGTAGTTGCAGTAGATCTAGAGATTTTGTTCCTCACCAGCTTAAAAAAAAAAGTATAGTTTCTCTCAGTGCTTCAACTTCAGGAGTTTTTCATTTTGGAGAATTTTTTTTTTATTATTATTATTTTTTTTTTTTAGCCATTTGTAACATGGCTAGTGCACCTGCCTTATAAGCAACTAGTAGAATGACTCCCAGTGGGTACTTCAAATGCCCAATGGTGTCCCCCATGGCAATTTCTACTTTGAGGAACTAATAAGGAACTTTTTATTATATATTGTTGTTTATGAACGTCAATGATTTGTCTTTGTGTCACTGGCAGGACTTCTACGATGAGCAGGGAGTGTTTTCTGAGAGTTTCTGGCCCCAGAGTGAGCCTCCTCGCACCATGGCCTTCAACCCCAGAGGACGCGTCAACAAGCCCATGACTCCACCCCCCACCACCCAGTCCATCAACAACCAGGTTGGTGGTCTCTCTGTGTCTAATGTCGTGAGCTGAAGTTGTTTTCAACTCCCTCTTATACTGTGTAGCACTAAAATGACATCAACAGTTCAAGGGAGAATTACACTGTCAACCGTCTGCTAATGTTAGGGAAGCCTTTCTGCCATAACCAACATCAACTCTGTTCAAAACGCCATTTAGTCGTTGATTGTTAACTGTGGTTGCCTCTCCAATCCAAAGGTATTTATTTATTTTAATATATATTTGAAATTGAAATATCTAATTATGTTTTTATAAATATATATATATACAGTATATATATAAAATTAGATATTTAAATTTTAGTCAAAAATATATTAAAATAAAGCAATATTTTGTTTGCGATATACTAAATATATATAGATTTATTTATATATATATATATATTTAGTATATCATTTGTCTCTCTCTTGCAGCTCAGTTGATTGTTTGCTACATCAAGGGTTTTTGCAATCCAAGAATTTTGAAATTTCTAATATTTTCCTTATTTTTTGAATAAAATAATTAGCCTTAGTTGAAAGAAATGTAAAAAATGTAGGAAAAAGCAAATTTAAAAGATGTTTGGTAAATGTTTTGAAAAGTGTATGTGGTGGTTCTATAGCAGGGGTGTCAAACCGGATCCACAAAGGGCCAGTGTGGCTGCAGGTTTTTGTTCCAACCAACCAGCAGCACACCTGACTTACATCTGAATTTTCAATCAACTGATCTGAGTCTCCTGACAGCTGATTGGTCAACTACTTTGCTCTGGATAGGTTGGAACAAAAACCTGCAGCCACAGCGGCCCTCGAGGAACGAGTTTGACACCCCTGTTCTATAGTGTAGCACTTAGCTGAAACAGAGAGCAGAGGAACCACAACCTTGATGTTGGTAGCCTATCTGTTCAATCCACCTAAAAATAAAATGCCACGTCTCACGCCCTCCTATGAAAGGGGTTACTTATCGATACAGAAACATATGTCAACGTCTATCGTGTCTCTTCTTTGCTACTGGTGTTCCCAGAACTTAACCCCCATGATATACAAAAGTTCACTGTATTACAAGAAATTATGTATATATTTCAATATATGTAAAAGGTAACAAGGAGACTACAAAACTATTTCATTTTTAATTATTTTCTAAAAGCGAGTTTCTTTGTTTCCCTCAGCTTCTGTTCCAGTATCCAGTGAGCCAATCACAGCCAGCCCCATTTTATGTAGGCGGGCACATGGGTGCAATTGACAGCATGGCACCAACCGAACCCCCCCAGCCAGCACCGCCCCCAGCACCAATGACTCCGGCCCCGCCTCCCTCCTCATCCTCGTGCTCAGCCGGCCCCTCCCCTTCCTCCCAGGGATCGGAAACCTCGTTCGACTGCACACACTGTGGCAAATCTCTACGTTCAAGGAAGAACTACAGCAAGCACATGTTCATCCACTCTGGTAAAACCCTGCTCAGTTTGTTAGTGTTAATTTTGTGAAGAATCAGAGGACCAATACCAGTCAGTAATTTCCCAGTGAAGATGACGATGCACATGTTTGTACAGAAGAATAATAGTCTTATCTTAATCTTATGAGATTTAAAGGTGGACTTAACCTGATAAGGAAGCCAATAATGACAAATACAGCAGGTATTTGTATTGTAGCTTTATGTTTAGCGGTCGGAAACTTCCTTTAACTCCTAAGAAGTCCAGTTACTGACAACGTAACGTGTTAATTACCAGGACCTGGACAAATGAGAAAAAAATCTGAACTAATTATCCAGCTCTAAAATTTAAACCCAGGATGTCGCCTTGAAGTTTCAACAGTCCACCAGGGGGCGCCTTCACTAGTTGTGAAAGTAACTAAGAGACGATGGACCTCCCTCTTATTGGCTTTCCGAATGTCCGGCTAGGATGTTAGCTGTTTTAACATGTGTGTTTAGTCAGGTCGCTTTGAGTCGGTTTTCACGTTTCCTTTGGAATAGATCCAGAACCAATAGAAGAAACCTGAATTACTTCAGACCTTCCAAATCAGAAGTGAGCGCTACGTGTTTATAACCACATGTCCGGTTACTTCTTTGCATTAACTTTACAGGTCAGAAACCTCATCAGTGCTCCATCTGCTGGCGCTCCTTTTCCCTGCGCGACTACCTCCTCAAACACATGGTGGTGCACACCGGCGTCAGGGCTTTCCAGTGTTCTATGTGCGGCAAACGCTTCACCCAGAAAAGCTCCCTCAACGTGCACATGCGCACCCACCGTGCCGAGCGCACCTTCCAGTGCAACGTGTGCCACCGGGCCTTCACCCACCGCACCTTGCTGGAGCGCCACGCCCTACAGCACGCCCACCACAATCCCCAGGCTGACGGCCAAGGCCAGGGGCGTGGAGCCGACATGACCTCACCGACCAAGCACAGTCCTCCGGCTCTCGGAGGGCCCTCAGGTATGGCGGGCGCCGCTGGCATGGTTGGCAGCATGGCCAACATGTCCAATCATGGAGCAACCTCCACTTAGAGAACGAGGAAATGTAGGGGAGATACGGGGAACGTGGGGAGTTTGTTGAACCCATTCCTTATTTGGTCCATCAACCTTGTTGATCTTTTGCTCTTGGGGGGGAACAGCACTTACAGAGGTTGCATTGTTTTAGCTCGACACCATCTTCAGTCAGGGTTCCTACACAAGGCTGGATGGCCTTCTGATGTTTAAGGGAAAAAATATATACATTTATAAATTGCACAACAACTCTGTCAATGAATGAGGATACAAAATAATTTTAAAAAAGGGGGGTTTTTGTGAGAAAAATTCATTGAGAAACAAGATCCAGCCTAGGTGTTTTTCTGTTGTTTTTTTTTCTGGAGTAGTTTGGAAATTTTACAAATGGCCAGTGTGTAGGAACCCCGTTTTAAAGTCAACAAAGTCACCAAAGAGGTTCGGAAAACAAGAGTGGGAGGGATGGGATGGTGGGTTTCAGGGTTATGGGGATAGATTAGGGTTTAACCTGATGCAATTTGGGCAAAAAAGGGCGAAGGGTGGGCTCACGAGAAAGGGTTGGATTCACCCTCCATTCATTTAATTCATGTCGAGTCAGGAAGTGCTTAAAGTAGAGCACATGACGAATCAGGTTTCAGTAATGTAGTTTGAGCTGATATACAATATAATATACAAATCAAATCTGTAGTCGTTCTTGTTGTAGTTTTTGGAGTAGAAGAGCCGTTTTTATCTGTAGGGTCTCCTCAGCTTAGAGAGCTCTCGCTGCTCGTCTGACCTATCTTATCTCTGGTTAGTGTGTTTAGATGAATAATAATACCATAGCTGAATTCTAGTCTGTTCTCTTCGCTGCCTTTCAATTGTGCTAATGCCATTGTCCTTTTCTTTACTGGTGCTTGACGTAACCGTGTCTAAAACTCTTAGACAAAACTTTTTCATGCAGTAACATTGGTGGTCTTTACTCGCTCGGATGACTTTGCGCTGTTTTACCAAACTATTTTTGGCCGAATCAGTCCAGTTTCCTCAGAATGAACTCAGCTAGGCGCAGACCTTGCTGATTATGTAGTAAAAAAAAAAAAATGTAGAAGTGGAAATGTCAGAAATGTTTCCCACTTAAAATGCATCACCTCAGAGGTTCCTGGCAGTATAACCATCCAAGCAGGTTCCTCATTCCTGCACTGAAAAATGCAACTTTACTTCCTCCTGGTACTCTTTCACTACCTCCATTTTCACATTTTTAAGTGTCTTATGAGTTGTTACAGGACCTCATATGGGTGCAAGTGCGCGCGGCATTTCGGACGATGGCGACATACAGTGCATCAGACCATTACAGAAGGAGTAAAGCGTTAACAATGTTTTTCTGAGAGAGATGACTGCTCTTGGCATCGTCATCTCTTCAATAAGGCAGGGCGACCAATAATACCTCATCCTCCGGCCTGGTTATGGCACAACCAAGCTGGGGGAGAAACTGGATTTTCATGGATACGAGACCTATGTAGGCTACCAATATAGGTGAGACCCATGGACCGTACAGTATACAAATACAATTTTTATGTGTTACTCAAGTTGCAGGACAATTTCCTAAGCTATGATATTGATTGTGTGTTCAGCAGCACCACTACTAGAGCTTCATGGTTCAGTTTTCCGCTAAACAGGATCATAGTTTTCCAATTCTCATGGTTGATTGGATCATAAACCTGTTCTACAGTGGGGGATTAATCTCAGCTGTTCCTTCTTAAAACTTTACTTCTGAAACCAAACCGCGCGATAACAATATGTTCACACTGCAGGCAAGTGTGGCTCAAATCTGATTTTTCTTTGCCAACATTTGACCCAGGACAAGTGGAACAGCACAAAGGGCATTTGTTTTATTACACCTGTTACTACCACTTTGATATGGTAATAAATCAGATACGTTTCCAATATTTTCAAAACAGTCTGGTTAGTCAATTAAGGTCAGACAGATTATTGGCACGGATGCACAAATCTAACGTACATTCACAATTGTAAATTTAGCAAGTCACTAGGGACGTGGAATACTTTTTATACAATAAAATAACACAATGTTTTGTTTTGCTATATTGAGTCAATATTTCTATTAACAATCAACAGTCAAATATTCCAAAAATTTTCTCTCTTGTCCAGTGATTCCAAGTTCCAGTGTCAGTAACCTGATGGAACTTCAGTTTTTACAATTTACGTCTTTATTATTGCGTCAAAACATCATCAGACCGGTAAGAGGAACCCTTTGGATGAAAAGTACAATTAATGGACAATCCCGCTTCACACAAGAGACATCGATACACAGTTATCTCTGTGGAAACTTTTCTCAAAGGCCATAAGACAGTGAGGACCTGCTTTCACGTCCCATACTAGATGGGAAATATTTAAGATATGCTGCTAGTCAGTGGTCTCTCCCTGACTGACAATTGTTGAACATCAGTTTTGAGGACACACTCCACGACCAGAGACTTGAAAAAGACAATCCAATCCTATAAAAGTTTAATTGGGTTTGAGCGCCAAGACCTGCAGTCTGAACATAAACAGTTGATGGTCAATAGTTTAGGCGGTCATGTTCATATATATAAATATATATCTATCAGTACAGATTAGGATGTTTGTCTCCAGTAGGGAGCAGATATTATGGTCTGTCATCGTGTCTTTACACGAAGCTTGGTTCCTACAAGGAGACTCAAGGAGCACTTGTACAGTTGGTGTTCTGCACAAACGTGAGATTTCACTCCTAAAGAAGGGAGAGGAACTAAGCATTTATTCTAGCCAGGAAACAAGCTCTTCATGAATTAAGTGAACTGAATGTGAATGGAGCCCAGAAGCTATTCAGGGTGACAAAAACGGGTGTCGACAAATGATTGGATGAAAAAAAAAGAAAAGAAAAGTAGCCCAAGCGGGGCTGCAGCAGAGAGGGGAGTTAGGGGGAAGAGGAGGTGCAGGAGGAGGAGAAAAAAGAAGAAGGAGGAGGAGGCGGCAGCAGTGTGACGCACAGCAGCATGAATGAAATTCACCATCATCCATCAGACAGCTTTGTAACATTTACACAGGCGCCACCGGTCGGCCCCAGGATCATATATACCTCGATGCAGGGCGAGGCCCTGACGGTTCGGAGGAACACTATTTTCTCATGTGAAATATTTGGGAAACATTTCAGCATGTTTTACACACTCAGCCACACACACACCTACAATTACCTCGGTGGTCCAAAGACATGCATCATGCTTAACGTCATCGCTCAAGCTACATCAGACGAAGAAACAGCGAAAAGTGAAATACTACCGTACACATCCATTTACTTTTAAATACTTACTAAAGTTCTTCTGTGTAAAATTCCTGTACATCGCTATAACGCTCAGATTGTTAATTGTTGCTCATGTGAAACTTTGATTCAGAAATGCAGAACTTAAAAAAAAAAAAAAAGCAAAACTTAAAAAAAAAAAAAAAAAAAAAAACTTTTTAAAGCGTAAGAGCCATTAACGGAAAGTTGAAAAACTAAGACAAATCAGTGACTTTTATCAGGATTTTTATTGAGTGTTTGGTTGTGTTTGTCTCTCGGGGCTCTGGTTAATAATAAATGGGTAAATGTTTCTTGGATTAAAAACTTAAAAAAAAAAAAAAACTTAAAAAAAAAATTTAAGCTTTTTCTTGCAGCATTGTATGAAATAAACAAAATCTTTTTACTGTTTTAGTAAAACTAAATTAATCATGAAGATGTACAATCACCCCAACAAGTTTTGACCAAGTCAAACTCGTGATAATGAACATTATCACTTTAATATTTATTAGGATTTGATCTCTATGCACAATTGAGTTTGCACATCATGTTACCTAGACCTAGATGATGTTGTCCCCAAAAGTTCTTTGGCCTAAGATTGTTTCCACTTGTTTTTTTTTTTTTTGTTTCCCCTTTTTAGTTTTTTTTTTTTTTTTTTTTTTTCCTTTGACACCTGAAAGGTGGTCTCCTTAAAAAGAGCCGAGGTTTTGCTTTTTGCTCATTTTATTAAGTGTTTGTGAGTCAAAGCTTTTGGTCGTTTACTTCAGGTTTGTGAGAGCCTTCAGATTGAGCTGTGGCTAAGCCCCCCATGACCCCCAATATCAGACTTGTAGTTGGACTTTTGTCCCCAGTGTGGTTTCGTCTGGTACTTTATATCAGGTCCTTAATGACGCAGAACACCTCGTCCTTCCATGTCCCTGTGGAACACGTGAATACATTTAGTCCAAACCACCTATTGTTATGTTTTGAGGTATAGAAATAATTAGTTTTAAATATTGTACAAGTGATTTGTACAAAATCCCCAAAAAGACCAAATAAATTTTGGTAAATTGTTATTGTATTTATTTAACCCTCCTTTTTAAATTTTGCCCAGCCCTGCGATTTTGCACATTTTTCTGTAGGACTGTGTTCACAGTTGAGGTAAACGGACGAATGTAGCAAAAACTTTTTACCTTCAATTCATCATCCTACCAATCAGGAGATGTTCTCCAGGACATCATGTCACTTAGAAATTTCCCAATAGGTTGATTTTTTTTTTTTATTTCCTGAAGAATTTCACTGGACTTTCCAAGGTCCAAATTTAACCTATGGCACTTAACCTGGAAAATATGACTTAAAGTCGTCCAACTCACTGAACGCATCTTTTGGAGTTGCTAATGGTTAGCACCCGTAGCATTGAGTCAAGGGAAGTAGCCTTGTATGTAGATGGAAGAAAAGAAAATACATGTCTGTAGAAGTACAACCAACTTATCACTGTTATAAGTGCAAAGCACATACAGTGAGTATTGTAAGCACTAAGAAGGAGCTTAGAACATGGACACAGAGACATCTTCACAGAAGTCCCGAATTTGAATTTGTGTTCTTGTCAGTACTTAGTACTGACCAAAAAATAGTTTCTTCTTGAAGTTAATACTTCATCAGATACCAGCACTAATATCCTTGAGGTCCTTCATAGTAAATCTTTGTTTAGATAACATTAAAGATGTAGCTTAATTCGTATTTAGCAGCACAGCTGACGCCTAATTGTTTCCGCCCATAGACCCGGTGATTACATCTCATGGTGGCGCTGTTTAAAGAGAAAAATATTAATCACACACAGTTGTACACCATCCAATATCAAACTGAACTCCTTTATGAAGATGGTTTTGAAGAAAAACAATAAACGGGGGCTTAGCCACAGGTCAGTGGACATGATATCACAAACACAACTCCAGAACAGAATGAGCCCAAAATATAACTAAAGAAAGAAAATCACTTTAATGAAGATTTGTTTCCATGTAAATGAGTGAATCCAGCAAAGACGTAGATTCAAATCCTTTTGTCCTGGACTTCACTATAAATCTCGACATTAAATGTCCCGTTGAAAATGTGGTGAAAACTGCTTATTTGCAGCACGCAGCAGGTCCGGCGGCGTGCCTTCGTTGGCCTCTGAACGACACAACCTAATCTGCAGTTTGTTTCTCCGGCGTGAAGAGAAACTTGACTGAAACTCTTCTCAACTCACCGTCTCATATAAGCTATACGTAACGTTTGACCGCCAAACCTTTGGTGCTTTATTTTGTGGAAATATTTACCTCATTTGCCAGTTGCCATCGCAGCGGCCGGACCTGTGTGGAAGTAAATAAGCAGCGACAAACTGTTTCTGAGGTTTGATTGATCCTCAGCAGTGGAAGTGGTTCAGGTGCATTTTGTCTGAGGCGGACCCTTGTACAGTACTGTAATATGTTTGCTATGAAGCCATGTCAGCGCATTGTAACGTACTGTGTTTATGCCTTTCTCTGTTTCTGTTGAATTTCTGTCTGTTTTACTGATGGGGGGGTGGTTTTTTTTTTCTACATTATTGTTTCTTTAACATATGTTAATTGTCAGAAGAAGAAGAAGAAAAAAGCAGTCATTTTGTAATAAAAAAAAGAATAATTTGTCATCATGTTAAAAAAAAATGCATCTTTTATGTATAAAAAGACTAAAGGCATGATTTTAACTTTTTTCTCAGAATTTAGATGTCGTACTCGATGAAATAATTGAATTTTGAAAATGAGTGATTTCAAAGGTTTCTTTCTCCAAATAAAATGCTTCTCTGGCTCTAAGCTGTCTGTTGGTACTTGGTCTCGTCTGTCACTGTCTTTGTTGTGTTTATATATTCACTAGCGTTTAAAAGTCTGGGGTCACCCTGAGAATTTTCTGTTCTCCATAAAAGGTCACACTCTTATTATTTAGCATCTTGGGTTGTAAAATAAATACAAAATATAGTCAAGACATTGAAAAGGTTAGAAATAATGATTTGTATTTAAAATTATATATTTTTTTCCTTTTAAACTTTTTGTCAAATAATCTGTTTTTCTAATCATCCATTATCCAAAAACCACAGGTTATCAGCCAGAATAGTCATTTATGACCTCTTTATTGTGTCTTTCAAAAATAAAGTTATACCCAGGCATGGGTATAACTAAGGCCCGGGGGCTAGATGCTGCCCGCCAACCTTGTCCAAATTAAATAGTTTATTTGTATTGTCATACTTCTGACTTTTCCCCGCAATACCTGCAGTTCCCCAGCAGATGCGGTCAAGGCTATTATTATTATTATTATTATATATTTAGAAATGTAGCATAAAAAGGTTTTATTAGCTCAACGAACCATCCATCCTCTCGCTCTTGGCTCGACCCTCGTGTCCAATTCTGGTCAAAATGTTTGCCCACCTGTGGTCTAGGATCTAGGGTTTTGATTCTAGATTGATCTGGATTGACTAAAGTTAAAACCTCTTTGAAGTGCTGTAGTAAAATACAGCAAAGTATGAATAAAGAAATCCTGAATATATTTAATATATTTCCAGGACTTTTGAGACATTATGGTTTGTCATTTAAGTTTGGAACAAAATGTTCTTTTTGTTATAAACTGTCACATGGTGTTTATTTTGTTCTTGAGGGGAATGTTCTCGATGAAAACAATCAAACCTTTACTTAATTGACTTATCAGTCCTGATCACAGTCACGGAACGTTTTTTTAATCCAATGCTCTTGTCGTCTTTTGTGATATTGGGAACGGAGTTGATGACACGCATTCAGCCTATTTGTCTTGGTTCTTCAAAGACTCTTTATTTCTAATGCGAGGAGTAGAAAAAAAACTCCATTCCTCACTTTGATTGAATGTTTTTTCTCTTCCTGCCTCTACACTGTAGTCTCTTTGTCCGTATTCATCTGTTGACACAAAAGTCTTCCTCCGTCTCCTCTTATCTCTGCCATTTCTCAAATGCTTCCAACAGATTTATCAGGAAGACATAAATATAAAAGCTGTATTTTCTCCAAAGCCCATTGATAATCTTTTTTTTTTTTTTTTTTTTTTTAAACACCCGGCCCTTTGAAGGTTGGGGCTGGTCGTGGCTGAACTCTGGCCAGAAGGCATCTGTTACTCAACAACATCTGTTCCTGTTACTCTCTTTCTCCCAGCATGCCGAGGGACACGCAGCCTCTCCCAAGGGTGGCCCTTTGTGTTGTCCATTGTCAATTCCATCATTGTCTGTTGCCCTAATGGCACAGGGTTATAAACCCCATCGGAGGCCAGAGTTCTACCCAGTCGATGATTTACAGTTATTTGGGTTGAAAGACACAATCCACGTCTTTGTGGGGTAGTTAAGACAAATACCCACAGTAACTTTTACATTCACAAACAGTGTTTTCATTTCATTTGCAGGTGAGTTCTTTTAGCTTTTTAGTAAAACATTCGGGTCGCTGTGATTTTGTTGTCGCTGTGATTCATCTGTAGTTGAAACTATTTCCACCCTAATGTTGCTGTGAAATAGACAGAGCCAGTGACAAATCTGAGAAATTTGTTCATGGTTTGTAAAACCAAGTTGTGAGATTAGGCAGTGAGGAAGCGTCTGGGTGTTGGAGTAAATGTATTTGTGATAGTATTGTGAATCAAAGAGAAAAAACAGGTGTTTTTTACAATACGTGAGCAGGAAACCTTGAGGAAACACCTTAAGAGCAGTAGGCGTTCCTCAACATGAATCTAAATTTTAGTGCCATGAATTACCTGACTGGCTGTTCAGAGCTGGAAACAGGAGCAGTAAATCTAGCGTAGGGACATTGTCTTTGCTGAATAGGCTCCCTCTCCCGTCTCCAGGGAGACACTTTCAACTTCTGGCAGTAGCCAACTGTGTGGGCATAGAAAAGCCCACTATGTGGTCGCCAGGGGAAGACAACAGATGTTACTGATTAACTTTGCTCACAGAGCCTTAAAGAGAAAAAGTTGTTTTCTCTCTGACCATTCACACATGGGCAAAAACAAATGTTTGAGGCAATTAATATTTCACATTTAGCAATATTTATTTGGAAAAATAGTCTTGGCTAAATCCTTCATTCACAAATAGTAAAAGAGACAGTAACATCATTTGTACAGTACAATCCCTCTTAAATAACATTTTCTTTAAAAAAAAAAAAAAAAAAATACAAGTCCCATTGACCTGAAGTGCCTTTGCAAATATCATTAAAAAAGCAACTTAAATAATCATAACAAACATCACAAATATACAATACAAAATAAAAATAACACAAAATACTTAAATTAACTTAAATTAAATCATAATCTTAAATCATAACTTTTTTCTTAGTTTTTTCTTTATTTTACAAAAGTCCTGTATAAAAAAAGCAACTTATTTTTTTTTTATTTAATTAAGACCCAAAGAAGATAAAATTCTTGTCCCCAACGAAAGAGAAGTGATCATTACAAATGAACAATACTATGTCTTAAAAAACGGTTTGGAGGCTTTCAGGGAAGAAAACGCACTTCAGTTAACACAGTGATCAAGTATACATACAGTCTTCACAGGTGTGGTGATGGGTGCACAGCCCATGTGAACAGCCTCATGAAGAACAGGCCACTATGGCCGAACATCCACCGTTTGATGCAGTTCCTGCGCTCGCCAACGGCATGTGGGTTAGAGAAAAGGCCTGGGTGCAAATGTTGCAAAAAGGCTAATAGTCGTAACGCCGCGTGTCGCCGCCACGTGATGCCACGTATCTTTATATATATATATTCTAATTATCATTATTGTTATTTCACCCCTACTCTTTCCCCCCCACGATAAAAAGGCAGAACAGAAAGCTAAGTGGCCGTTTACTTAAACTGTAAACTTTAATTATTTCTTTTTCAACCCCTGCCAGTTCTTATCCCACAGGCCGCCGCTTCCTGCACTTAGTTTCCAGTAGAGAACCAGCTCACTCTGAATATCAGTTAAACGTCTCAGTATCAGCAGCAGTCTCAAGGCGGGACAACTCCCCCTAGGGTTAGAGCAGCATCTGAAGGAGTATAAAAACTCTCCCATAGAGCAAATGAGCAACGGGCAGCCCATCCATGGCCTTGTTACACCTGACGGAAGACGAAAAAAAAAAGAGGAAAATTCAGTTTTGTTCACCTCGAGCAAACAGTCATGACAGTGACAGCCGACAAAAGACGAAAACTCACCTCAGTTGCGATTATACATTCGTCCTTGTCCTCTGACAACACAAACACAGATTTGTACTTGGTGTCCGCACATGCAGACATTTCTGGGGCTTTCTTTTCTGATGCATCGCTTTGGGAGAGACAGAGAGACATTAACATCACATCCGTTTTTTTTATGACATTTCTGGTCAGCTTCCTCGCCACTCGTTGTTCTTACCATTTTAGACTTTTGGCACGCTTCTCCTCAAACTCAAATGAGTCCAGAGACTGGCACTTGTCCTCGCAGGCTGCCTCCAGCATGGCCTCTTTGGCCGCCAGCTCGTAGTTGACCTCGTGTACGAGGTTGTAGTCTGCAGGAGGATTGCGGCTCTTGAAGCCGCTTCTCCCTGGCGACGATCCCTCGTCAGGATCGCCGCTACTAAAGTCCATCTTTTTGTTAATGTTTTTGACGCCGGACGTCGGCATCATGTTGACCGCCAGGTCCCTGTCACTGCGGTGACAGTTGTTGGTGAGGTTATTTATTGTCTCTGTTTCTACTACAGTCTCTATTTGACCATCGCGCTGAGCTTTTGATCGGAAAAATCCAACGAGAACGGCACACCCTGCCAACAGGAGCAACACCAGAGCCACACCTGATCCCACGGCCATCCAAGGAACTTCTGAACCCCGGATGGCGGCGTGCTCTGGAAGCAAGAACTGGCAGTTCCTGCCCCCGTAGCCCGGGACACACGCACAGACGTAGCGGTTGTTTCTTTCGTGGCAAGTGGCACCGTTGTGGCACGGGTTGTGTTCGCAGCGATTGATGGGTGAGCTACAGTTGCGGCCCGTGTAGCCTGGGGGGCAGGTGCAAGTGTAGCCCGTGGGACCTTCTTGGCATGTACCACCGTTCTGGCAAGGGTACATGGAACACTCGTCCCCGGTTTGGTCACAGTTCATGCCAGTAAATCCATCTGGACACTGGCAAAGATAAGAGTTGACCAGATCCACGCAGCGAGCACCTGAGAACAACACCAGAGGAGCAGTGTTTTAGTTTGGTCGGCTGGTGAAATGATAAAACCTAATAATTAGTTGACAGGAGTTGCCTTGAGTTGCCTTGCACTCCTACAGATAACATCACCTAGAACTTCACTGGACCAGATCCTTCTTACCGTTGGAGCAGGGTCCAGAGGTGCAGTGGTCAATCTTCTTTTCACAGTTGAAGCCTGCGTATCCTGTAGGGCACTGGCAGAAATAACCTCCATCAGGGTTGTCTGCACAGCGACCGCCGTTGGAGCAGGGCCCGTCTGCACACGTCATGGCGCTCAGCTCGCAGTTGTTGCCATAGAAACCATGAGGGCAAGTGCAGGTATATGTGTTCTCTAAATCCTGAGGAGAAAAAATAGAACAGACTTGGAATCTAGGTCTGGGGTTTTTTTTTTCAGTGGCTTCAAACTCTTACATTTTGTCTGGTTTTAGTCTGAAAGTTAAACCGACAGACGCTAGGATTTAGCGGCGTCAAAAACATCTGGTCCACATTTGCTGCGTGACACAGACTTCGCGGTTCTTGTTACAATAACAAGTCGTGGTTACCGTGCAGCTTCCTCCGTTGCGACAGGGGTTTCCAGCACATTCGTTGACCTGGATCTCACAGCTGGCGCCAGTGAAGCCCGGTCTGCAGGAACAGGTGTAGCTGCCCTGACCCGTGTTGCTACAAGTGGCTCCATTCATACAAGGCTTGTGGTGAGTGCAGTAGTTGAGATCTGGAAAGACAGGGCGGCACATGTGGATTAGCCACAGCAGGACACATGGCAGGACATCAACAGCAGCAGCAGTGACAGAATATCTTTTAATCCTCCAGCACACTTGACTCTTTCTTTTTTGCACTGGTTTTCAGTTTCTGTTCCCAGAACTCCTGGTGACAACTGCTGCTCCCCGCTTGTTACAGAACCCCTTATCATATCATTGATGTTGCACCAACTTAAACAAAGAGAACACCATCTCGTTCTAAATGTATGATCCAGATGTTGAATATTCTTTTAAAACTAAGGATGTCCAATAATCAGTTGACCCATGCCATTGTCCTAACAATAGCACAATGATGAAGTTTCAGTAAAAATTGTCATCGTTTTCCTTTTTGGAAAATTAAAATTTATTTACATCTATAGATTTGCTTGAATCTCTTACAGGAGCCTGAGATGTTTTTTGGTTGAAAATGGCTGCAATCGGATGCTAACCTTTGAACAATATTGGCTATTGGCAAAGAGTCAATAGCAGATGTCCCTACGTCACACTTCTTAAGAAACACCTCCACCCTTTTTAATGTTCCTAGCCTCATTCTTCTTCTGATGCCCGCTCACCTTGGTTGCAGAAGAGCCCGCCCCAGCCCTCCTGACAGTTGCACTGCCACGGCTGCTGGCAGGTCCCATGAAGGCAGCCCGGGTAACGGATGCACTCGTCACAGTAACGCCCTTTGAAACCAACTCGGCACCTGTTGTTTTCCAGATGGGAGAGAAAGCAGAGGTGAGTCCACTCATGTTACCTCATTAACTAACGATCACACCTAGTCAAGGGTCCGGTTAACGGGGGCAGCACTTACTTGCACTCTCCTGGTTTCTCACAGAAGCCGTGTTCTTCATCGCAGCCTGGCAGACAGATGGCTGTGGGGAGAGATACAGATGTTTAGATAGATGTTGAGACAGACAGATACGGGAAATTATGGGATCTTTTAGAGGATCACATAGATCCTCAGAGTTTATAGATTAGAGGGAGGATGACCAGTTTCACCTTTGACGTTTATCAGCTGGAGATCAATAAAACAGTGGTGAGAAAAGCCTGTTTGGTCAAACCAGTAGTTGATGATGTGATTTTAAGAAATGACTATATTTCAATACTATTGACAATGTTGAGAAGTGACATTTGGAAACTGCCCAAAATAAAGTTACTTCTTGAAGACGTTTCACGTCTCATCCACAAGGCTTCTTCAATTCTTGGATTAGAGGTGAAACGTCTTCAAGAACCCTGCTAGCACTTTTGGACATATTTGAGGAAATGAAGATTTTGTGTAGATAGATTATTTGGATTAGTTTGTGTGTTTATTTTATTGTGTCTGTTGTGTCGGGTGTACACAATCTTTTCTTAACTATACATCTGAAAGAGCAGTTCATTTCCTTATGTTGCATGTTTTTGGTTTTAATCAGAATTAATCCCAGTTCGATTCTGAGACTAGAAAAGTCCATTAACCCGTAACTATGAACTCCTCATCACCGTGGAAGACTTTTCCTGCTGCATGACAAGAAAAAACAAAGGCAGGAGTGTGTGTTCCCTCTAAGAAACACACACACACACACTCTCTCTCTCTCAAAGACCCCTGAACCCACCCCGACACCCACTTTTTTCCTTCTTCTTCGCTGCGGGTCAAAACTCTTTGTGTGCGCACACACACTCCCCTTAATGTCTCGGATTGGGGCACATAAGAGTGGACAGCTGGCGAGTGTGTTGCCAGTGCGCGACAGCTGCTCCATTGTCTCCACTCTGCCGGCAGCTGCCCACTTCAGACAATACCTCCCCCGCCTCAGCCAATCAGCGGCCCGCCCGGTCTGAGAGTAACGAATTGGAAGGCAGCATGTAAATTTATGGCACGCGTGAGATTATTCCCCCCAAAAAACTTTCCTTAGAATAAATCAAGTGGCCTCGTGTGTGTGTGTGTGTGTGTGTGGGAGACATAGGAGAGGGGTTGTGGGGTCCGGGGGGGCTGCGTGTGCTGTTTACGCACAACTTGCTTTCTAACGGCACTCAGAGGAGCAGGTTACAGACCAGAGCCTGTGATGGATGATCATTATTATTGATGATAACAGGTTTTACAATGGAATTCTGTAAGTTTTTGGACCAAATGTCTTCACTTTAACCACAGCCCATAATAATCCGCGCACGTTTCACCTACGGCCAAACTTTTACGCACACGTGTTTGCCATAAACTGAATAAATAAATGAACAACAACAACAACCCGGATCCACTCACGTTCAGTGCAATACTGTCCTTTCCAGCCCGCGTCGCACACGATCTCTCCACGCTCTCCACATGTGAAGTGGCCGAAAGCGTCGTCTCGGGGTCGGCAGAACACCGAGCATCCGTCCCCGTAGTAGTGCTCGTCGCACACGAACCGGTAGGAGTACTTGAGCTCGGTCCTGCCCCCTGTGTGCAGGTCCTGGGACCACTCGTCTCCCACCGTCAGGTGCCTCTGGGTGGACATGGTGCTGATGAGGCGCTCTGGGTTCTCTGGAGGGACGAGAGATAAATGAGATTAGGAATAAAATAACAAAAAAAAAAAAAACTGCACATGCGGCGGAACAAAGAATGGGAGCGGGGTTTGTTTCCTACCTGTGGAGAGGTCGTCTTTGGAGTCGGCGTGTAACGCCTCGATGATCAGGGAGAAGGTCCCCTGGGAGGACAAATGGCTTGGTGAGACAGGTGGCCGGCGGAGATGTGCGCGATAACATCAAGCAAAAGCCCGAGGCGACTGGGCAACACTGACTGAGAGCGACCTGAATACAAACTGCTGAAACCAAACACCTGCAAACATTCTCTCTGCGTGACACCCTGAGCCCAGCCGTGCGTCTTTACGCACTGGAAGGGGGGGATTTAGGGGGGGGTGCCACGTCCCCGTGTTACCCCAGCGTCGCGACCCGGGGGATGGAGAGACTTACCGGCCATGTGAAGCCGAAGTTGATCCTGATGGGGTTGGTGAAGGAGCTCTCCGGGATGGCGTCGGGGACCTGGAAGGAGTTGGAGCCCAGGACGGGCGTCACCGCGGCCCCGTAGGTGCACGGAGGCTCCGGGGAGGCGTTGGGCTGGAAGTGCTTGAGACAGATCTTGAAGAAAGTTTTACATTCACATTGCTGCTGCTGCTGGTAGGACGACGCCAGACCTCCTCGACAGCAGTTCCTGTTGCCTTGAACTCCCTTCTTGTTGAGGAACTCCTGCAACTTCAGCTCGAACACGCCCGAGCAGAACCCCTGCGGAGCACAGCGGCGTTTACTACCACACCGTCACAAGCGGGCGCGCGCGCGCAAGCATGGGATGGGATGATGGGAGCAAGTGTGTGTAAGAGACTCGGCCGGGGGGTCGGGGTGGGGGGGGTCTTACCTGGCACAACAGCAGGGACATGACGACGAGGCTCGGCAGGATGGTTCGCTCCATATTCAATAAATACATAATAAATAAAGAATAAATAAAATAATGAGGACGTTTTGTAGGTTCTCCTTTCTTTTCTTTTGTTTTTTTTTTCTCTCCCTTTCTTTTCTTTTCTTTTCTGGGTGTGTTGAGATCTTGGTCGAACCCAGGGCCAGATTTCTCACTGGTCCAACATGCTTCCCTCTGCTTCCCCCAGCGTCTCTCCTTACTGTGAGCTGTGCGTCTGTCGCCGCCGCCTGTTATATACGGCCTATGGTAATAACATGCAAATGGAACCTCCTGCTCCCTCCTCCACGACTTCACCTCCCAATCTGGCCCTGCTCTCCACAATGGGATCCCATGCAAGTCTGACCCCCACCCGCCCCACCAGTACCCCGCAGCAGCAGCAGCAGCAGCAGTAGTAATAATAATAGCCATGAGCTCAACCTCCAGCTACTGCTGCTACAGTTTAACTAGTTTCCAGATACAGTGACTGATCTGCCATCAGTTGAACACTAAAGATAATTTGATTCACTAATAAACAGAAGTGTGTTTTCCAAACACTAGAAAGTCCAGAACTTAAGCTGCTTAAAATCAACTTTTTTTTTTTTTGTTACAACAATAAGATTGCAGGAGCAGAGTTTAAAACTTGGTATTTTTAACTTTTAACTTTACAATTTTAACTTTAGACTGGACTGAGATTTCCCTCTGCTATAACAGGTGAAAAGGAAATGATGAAAATGGACTTGTAAAAAACTTGAAAAATAAGGCCAACGTCAGTCTGAAAAAATGTCTGCCAAATATATATATGTATGTATGAATATATACAATTATATATACAGTATGTGTGTGTATATATAAATATATATATGTATATATATATATATATATATATATATATATATATATATCAAGATCGTCACATAAAAGCATTTTGCGGTCCGATATTTATGCGCTAGCCTGAGCATACATTTGGGATGTTGGTCTTGATTGTCACTGCCCCCTGTTGGCATTTTCTTTTTTGTGTTTTCTTACCTCTCATTCTCATTGTTGAATGAGAATGAGAGGTACGGCATGGAGGCATGGATGGAAAACTAACCTTGTCTTTGCCACAAGGAACATCAGCGAATCGTTATTGTTAGTAAATATTAAACTACATACTTGTTTATAGCACCCCCTGCAGGAGTGAAGGAGATGTTGCATACGACAAACATTAAACATTAAAACTGGTGTCTGTGCAGTTGTGTGGTCCGACTGAACCTCCACTCCTGGACCAACTACTACATTGGGAATTTCTTCCCTTTTCGTTCGTGATTGTTGGTCAGGGGACGTCCGACCGCCGATCTGTCCTCGTGTAGCGCACACCGTTTTTTTTTTGACACCGAGCTGAAGTTCCTGGGGGGTGAAGAGGCAGAAACTCAGTGTGAAGTCACTGCATTAAAAACTAATCTTAAAACAAAGAGAGGAGAAGAAAATGTTTCTTGGTCAACCCCTGACTCAGTTAATTGTTTGCACCCCTTCCTCCTTCTTCTTCTCCCCCCCTGCCCTCCTCCTCCTCTTCTTCCTTTCTGTTTTCTCTCTTCTACACACTGGAAATGTTGACGGGTTATTTGTGGTTGTGGGAAGAATTTGATGCTTTGAATTGAGTCAAAGAGAAAAGAGAAAAAAAAAACATTCCTTGGCAGAGCTTCACCCTTTACTGCTTCCAAAGACTGAATGTGTGTGTGTGTGTGTGAGTGTGTGTAAGAGATGGAAAAAAGAGAAAGAAGAGAGATGTACACTCTCTCTCTCTCTCACTCTCTCTCTCTTTCTCTCTCTCACTCTTTCTCACACACACACACACACACACACACACACCCTCAGCTGTATGGTAATTCAGCACCTGCTCTCCCCTCAATAACAGTGTGCGCGCCTCCCTTGGCTGAGCGCGTGTACAGATCCAACACAATACTCCCTACACACACACACACACACACTTACACACTCTCCCCCTCTCTCTCACACACTCCTAAACTTAAACTCAAGACGACTTACTCCCGGGGACGTGGTTGGACACCTCAGTCTGCAGGTGTCACTGGTGATTCTGTGTCTAAAGTCTGGACAACAGACAGGCAACAGACAGACGGTTCTGTAGGCAACCGTAGTCATTCAGCGGAGTCAGTTCCTGAGAAGGAGAATTGTTGAATGAGAACGAGAGTTGTTTTATGTTGACTTCACCAGCGAGGGATGTTTTAATGACATGATCAGGTTCTCATTGGACAGTCCATGTGTCAATCATCTCCACTGAATAGTATAGTTTGGAGCAGTTTGCTGGGCTAAATTAGAATGCCATATGGGCCACATCTGGCCCTCAAACCATAGTTTGCAAAGGTCTGGAATAACACAGACAAAGTTTTGCCAAATTTGCTCAAATGGCACACAGGTTCCTGAGTTTTAGGGTATTGGTATCATTTGATATTGCAATTGGAACTCAAGTCTTTGGTCAACGTTGGCAGTATTGGATGTTGGAAAAAGTTAATATTGCAAATCCTTGATGCGTTGCCAAACATAAGGCTTGCATGTAGTGATATGAACGATGTTCATGTCACAGTCCATGCACAGGTTGTCAGGCTTGTCGTGACCAGTGACGTCCAGTATTAAGTTTTTTTAACACTTTATTTCCAAATCCAGTATCAACCGATACCAGTATTTGCAGACTTTGGATCACAGACCTGAGGGGATGAACTCTGGACCCTACATGTGATTCCTGCCAATTTGGCAAAACCCAGGGATTGTGCAATCGGATTTTCATTATTGGAGGAAAAACTGTACGCAAGACTGCAACATTCATGTATTCTGTTATTTATTGATTCTCTTTTGACATCCCTGCTGCCTGGGCTGTTTAAGTAAAGTGCTACTGTAGGAGGCTGCTGTAGTTTAACTCCTGCCCACCAGTAGCTGCCCCGCATGAAAAGGGTGACTCGGGGTCTGACTATTCATCCATTCTCTGCGCTTTAATTTCCATTGATTGTGAAGGCAGGAGGGGGAGGAGGTGGGAGGAGGTGGGGGTCTCCAGTGAAGGACCACGACACGCCTTCAGACGCGGACAGACAGACCTTACAAGCCATCTGCCACTCACACCCCCCAGCACACACACACACACACAAACACACACTCCACAACCAGAAAACGACGTTTACTTCTCCCCCTCCTTTCTCCTCCATCCTGAGGCGCACGTCTCTCCTCTCTCTTTCCCCTCTCTGCCTCCTTCCCTCTCCGTCTCCCTCTTCTCTCCCTCTCTGCCTCCCTCTCCTCTCTACTGGAAGCATGTTTAAGGACCTGCCTGTAACGGTATGGGCCCTGCGGGGCCATATGGCGAGGGGGAAGCCAAGGTTTTTTTTCCCTGGTCTCATTTGAGGAGACGACACATGGTCACTCGTGGGAACGTAAACACAGCGCGCATCACACGATATCGATCATATGAAGCGGTGATTGGGGAGAAGAGAAGGGGAGGCGGGGGGAGGGACGTGAGGTGATGATCAATGAGGAGTTTTTTTTTTTTTTTTTTTCATCAGCGACGATGACGCGTCGTTCCCTGCAGTAAAGTTCGGAAGCCACTTCGCGTGCCATGCGCTGGTTGAAGATGCTGGCAGGAGGCAGGAGGAGAGGAGGAGGAGTTGAGGTGGAGGTGGAGGAGGAGGAGGAGGAGGAGGAGGGTGTGGATGCAGCAGAGCTAAATCATAGGCTGGTGTTGGAAATCCAGGAGGAAAACTTTGTCGGATTAGAAATAGACACTTTTTAAGCTCTGCCCCAACTCCTCCCTCTCCTCTCTCTCCTCCCACTCCTCCACCTCCTCCCTCATCTTCATCTCTGCCCTCTCCTCTCTCTTCTCCCTCTTCTCCCTTTCCACCATCTCTCCACCCTCTCCTTCCTCATCTTCCTCTTCTCCCTCTCTGTCTTGTCCCTTTTCCACCATCTCCACCCTCTCCTCCCTCTTTACTCCTCCCCCCTCCTCCTTTTTTCTGAGCACATTTTTTTAGCTACAACATGTGAGTAATTAGGGATGTTGGACAATATTGGACAACCAATAACATCGGACCTTGGCTTTTCCAAAGTTGCTGAAAAAAAGGAAGGAAAAAAATCTCATATTGATTTGGGTTGTTTATATCGACATCAGTAAAGATCGGTATCGGAAAATGATATTGGTGTCAATATGTTGGACAATCAGCAAAAGTTAATATCTGATTACAGACTAATTTGATTTAAAAAGGTTTGTAAAGAGTGCTTTAATAATATATTATTATATTTATAATAATAATAACTGTATTATTATTATTATTATTACCAATGGGGACTGTGAGGTTAGTTTAACTGATGTGTAGTCTCAACAGTAATGGTAATAATAATGATAACAACACCACAATATAATTGGTGATATTAATATTGAAATATATAATTAAATTATATTTGATGACCAAAATATTTGAGGTATTATTGTCCTCATCCTCATCTCTGCTGTCGTACCTGCCGCAGCAGATCAACAGGCTGTCCCTTGTGTCCAGATCAGATTACCGTGACCAGCTGCAGGAGGAGCAGCAGCAGGAGGAGGAGGAGGAGAAGTTGAGCAGCAGGAGACGGAGCGCGGCCCGTGAATCCCCAGGGCTCCCCGCAGCTTCCCACGGCCTCCCCCCAGCTCCTCCCGCTCCTCCTGCGCGCTGTCTCATCTACATACGATGAGACGAGATGGGACGAGTGACGCAGTCATTTCATGGGGCCCAGAGACGCGCCTGCCTGCGCGCGCGCGCGTGTGTACGCATGGGTAGGGGCGGGGGCAGGACGCGGAGGGTCGCGTGCCAGGGTTTATGACAACACACATGGTGTGACGCTCCCACTGAGAAAAGAATCAATAACTCAACAACTGATACTGAGCAGGAGGCACGTTCTCCCACAACTACTCCTCCTGGAGCTGCCAGCAGGAGGAGGAGGAGGAGGAGGACTTGCAGGGTTCAAACCACCAACAACAAATAGATCTCACTTTGAGGTAAAAACCTCTGAAACCCTAACCCACAGAAACAACTTTACAAGTTTACAATATATATATATATATATGTGTGTGTGTATATATATATACAAGTATAATTATGTCGGCAACTCTTGCAACCAAACAACCAAACCAACAACTTTCTTTTCTTGGTGTAATCAAAAAAAACAAAGAAGTTTTACCCCTATTTGATTGGACCTTTTCTTCAATCCCTTGTTCATCTTAATGCCTTGTTCCACTAAAGGTTTATCACCTGGGGGAAACAATGAACACAAAACCATGCAATGACTAAAAG
>JAFBJS010005661.1:225793-248202 GCA_016785265.1 Paraplagusia blochii | reverse complement strand
TGACTAAAAGCACTGTATTTGTCAGTACAATGTTATTGCTAGTGATGTAGGAACGGAAGTGATTTTTGTCACTGTCAATAAAACCATGCAAAATGGCCAGAAATCAGCTCTGAACTTAAACTTAACTATGAGCCTTTTTTTGTTGTTATTATATTTGTCCAGATTAATGTAGATTAAGTGGAAGCAGACTTTTAAATGGACAAGAAATTAAAGAAAGAGTGGTCTAATCATTTTTTCCATGACTCTATATGTAAGGCAAATTATTTCGTTGAAAGCAACTTGTGCAACAATGTGGTAGGTTTTTCAGTCAACCCACTCTTCCACTGTGCGCTAATTGCAAAACTTCTAAATATAGGTTTGAAATTATTTTTATTCAGTTTTGAATTTCTTTCATTCTTTGACATCGTTAGCAACAATGTTGGTAACAATGAAAGTTCTTTTCAAAACTGTCAAGAATTTGCTTCTTTTTGTAAACAATTCATTAAAAGCTACATTTTGTCTTTTCTGTTTAATGTCAGTCACAGCTGTTTAAACACCAGAAAAGATATTTCCACAACATCTCATGATAATATTTGCAGGTTTTATCAATATCTTTTCTCCATCCCTGTTTACATGGACACAGTTCATCAGTGAAGGTTCGATTGCATTGGGATGTTATCTCCCAGGCTTTGTCCAAGTTCCTATACATTTACATTACAATATTTGACCTGATGGTGGCGTCTCTGTGTGCGGGGCCACTGTGATGTTAATGGAGTCCAAACATAGTGATGCACACAGATGTCCTGCACCACCGTGTCCTGCAGCCTCACTCACGGGCAGATGACCCTTTATCTTTTCTCTTTCAGCCCCTCTGTGGCTCCATCTGAGGTTAATCACCAGGGTGTTTGATAGGAGAATAAAGCAGGGCCGGACACTGGCCTCCCCTGGCCTCCCCTCTCTCCTCTCTAACTCTCCCTCTCTATCTCCAAAACCGTGAGCATCTGTCCAGAGATGAACAGATGTAGGCACCTGCGTCGGGGGCTCACATATGCGCCCATGTCAGCCCCCTCCTCCCCAGCTTTCTTCTCCAACCCCCCCTTTCAACCTTCCATGGGACCAGAGTGGGACCACAATAGAAGACAGATCAGGGATGCAGTAACCAAATACTGTGTATCCCCTCAGGACATTCGCTCTGTTCCAGGCATTGTCACCAGTTATATCAAGTGGCTGCACCGAACAATCTGCTGTACGACTGCTCATTTGAGACATAACATAATTCACTGGGACAGAGGGGTTGGGGGGACAGGGAGGCCGTGAGGGGGGTGGGAGCTGGGGTAGTGGTCTCTGCCTGTTACTCTTCTATGGCTCTTCCAGCATGAAGTGGAGGCTGTTTTAAACAAGTGGACTTGGTCTTTTTTTTTTTTAGAACTCAACTAAATTGAATCCAATCTCCGGGTAAGTGGCCGTTGGGCCGGTTCGATGGGCCCAGGGGGGGCGGCAGGTGCGAGCTGGGCCGGGAGGATAAAAGAGAGGCTTGTCCGTACAAGACCAGGTTACACATAATGAAAAAGCCTTGTTTTGTCCGAGAAAAGCACTCCAACAGCCCACTGGCAGGGCAGCGGTGGATAATGGCGCCATAATAGCCCCCCGTCCCTATCTCTCAGCTGCTGCTGCACAACACAGAATCCACACGCACCTGTTGTCATCCCCCTATTGTGTCCGGCCAGCGTTAGTATGCTCCACCTCAGGAATTCTCCCCGTCCAGAGGCCGGCCTAATCGTCCCAGGAGAGAGCTTAGCTACGCTGGGACGAGGGCCGGGCGCACAGGAACCAGCAGGGGAGGCTTTAGTGGACAAGGCGAGGAGAGGGAGGAGGAAGGAGAAGGGAGGGAGGGAGGGTGCGTTCCTCCAAAGCCAGTGTCCTCTGGCCTCCTCTCCAGGGGCCTGTCCAGAGAGCCCTGTCCTAAATCACTGGCCCCAGGGGTAAGACTCGCCTTTGTGAGGAGATGGCCCCAGCAAGCTGGGCCGCCAGCTGCCGCGTCGTGCCCCTCCCCATCCCTTCGTCCACACACACGTACACACCACCTCCCAGTGTCCTCTCCACCTCCAGCACCATGACAATGCCCCCTGCGGCCAGGGCCACGGGGCAGCGCACAGCATTAAAAAGGACTTGGAGGAGGCTCTTGAGAAAGACCCCAGAGGAGCAACACCTTTTTTGGACAAACATTAATGATGACAAACATGGAACAGGGTTACAGTGCGTGACACTCTAACCCCCGACCGCTATTGCTCCTCACCGGTGTTATACGCTCAGCTAGAGGCAGGGCTGTAAACATTAGAATCATTAAAAGTGAAATCTCGGCCAAACTTCATCTATACATTTACATTGTTGACTTTTATCTTAATCATCTTATGGAAGACATTTATCAAGATAGCAGTTCCTCTGGGAATGGAACCAAGGACTCTGTTCTTTCACTTTTTCTCTTTTCTCCAGATCTGCCACATCAGTAGCAATTGGAAGATTAACTTTTTTCTTATTAATACTCCATACTACAAATACTGCCAGTATATGACAAAACATTGCATTACAATACATTTGGTTCCTGCTCTTATGCAGCCCATTCTTCTCCGTTCCAGTTGGTGTTCCCACCACATCTTAGGCCCAACCCAAATATCCACTGTGACCACACCAGTCTGCAGTGAGACCATAGTAAACCCTGATACTATACCAACTAACAATACTATACCAACTAAAATCAATTTGTCAATTCTTAATAAATGTTTATTGATTATTTTATTGTTGAATTAAAAAAACAACTTTCATTATTAGCAGAATAACATGCCAACAAGGTCGGGCTTTGTGATGAGAATATACAGAGTCTGTCTTTATTCCCATTTTCAAGCACTCCTTCAAAACTCCCACGTCCATTTCTGAGTCGGATTAAAAGAAAAATCAAAGCTACTGCTGCAAAAATCCCTGAGAGATCATTGCTGATACATTAATGTTTCTTAGTTTAGTGTTAACACAAGTGTACAAAGTCATCCTCCAAGAAAATGACAATATGGATTTAGACTGTTTTTTTGTGGACTATATTCATTTACCATCTTCTTTGTAACCTATGACTTACTAGTTACCTACTGTTACCTACTGTAACTATAATCCTAAAAAGATTAGTCCCTTTGGATAAAAGCGTCTGATAAATATAATGTAATATAATATATTTCATTGTTGTCTCGCTGAGAATTTACTGATGTTGCATCATGTCTGTATTGTTATTTTGAGCAAAACGAGCGCTCCTTCTTATTCTTGATGACACAACCCGCAGTTTTGTCACAATAACCAAAAATATAGACAAGCTAGGGACCATTTCAGTCTTTGGTTGTTGGTGTCTCTTGTTGTCTTGTGTCTCTTGTGACTTTTTCATCTTCAGCTGCTGCGAGTCGTTGCTCACTTTATCAGATGAAGCAACTGTAGCAGCAGATTTGCTAAACCCAGACTTTTGTGCTTTTCTCAAACAGATTTCATCCCCCACTGCTGTCCTCAGTCCACTGGAAGATTTTCCCATCCGTTGCCGAGGGAGGCGTTCTCCATTGTGCAGCTTCTAATGATGATTGTAATGATGGCTTGTCCATCTTTGATAAGAAACAGCACGCCCCTCATTAAAGGCTCAGGGCCCACAGTTCTCATGGCCGCCCGTCCGTCCCTCAGAGCGGGACAGCAGGCGAGGGGAGGCGAGACGACACCCGTGGCACACGCCTGTTGACCGAGCCACAAAGCGAAAGCGTGTGACACTCGCCCCACCCCCGGTGCTCCCATTGTCCTCTGCATGAGTCCCACGGACAAGACCAATCCTGTTACCCCATCACCCACCACTGTGACACAGGCCTGGTCCTCTCCCTCTCTCCATCACCATTAATATCACCAATCAGCTGATCTCCCTCGCCCGCTTTCTCACACGTCTACCAGGGCCTGGCCACCTCCCCTCGCCCTCACCCCCACTTTTTATCATCAGCTGCTGTGTAATGTTGAAATCCATCATAGTGTGTAAAGATTGGGGGTCAAACATGGTGGGCGGGGTCACTGAACGGTACGACACACACAGACGATCAAACGCACACTTTTAATGTTTCTTTGCAGATAGTATTACTTTTCTCACTGTTGGTGCCGGTTGGAGGGAGTGAAGCAGGTGGGGGTTCAGGGGGGTGTCGTGGCTTCAGGGATGCTGAAAGGTGCTGCTTATGGTCGTGGGATGCAGGAGAAGGAAGCGGAGGAGGAGGTCGAGGCACGGGGCAGTGGATCAGGTGGAGGGGAGGGTGGGTGCAGCGGCTGCCGGGGTCGACCTGTGTGTCCTGGGAAAGTTGGGTTCTCCATTTAAATGTGCACATGTTGCAGCCTTCTGGTGGCTGCGTGAATGCACACGGTGACAGATGGCCCCGGCCCATAACTATAGAGTCCGAGTGGTCTATACCCCAGGGAGAGAGAGGCAGAGAGAGGCAGAGAGACTGAATGTTACTCAGCTGATTTGATAAAAAAGAAGAAAAAAGCTGAGGGAAGCATGAAGGCTTCCAAGACGGAGGAGGAAGAGGATGACGACCTGTGTTTCTATCCACATGTCTGCGTTATGAGTGGGTGGGGGGAGTCGGGAGGGGTGGGGTTGTGGCGGTTTCTTCTTAATCCCAGACCCTAAATTGAGTTAATGTATTTGCCTAGTCTGAAAACTCCAATAGGGGGCCCAGGGACCCCAAAGATCCTGATTAGGTGTCTAGTTTATCAGATGTTAGAGGACGAGGGGGTGGGTCGGGGTGTTTGTACATAAAAAGAATAGCAGCTTTGTATGTTACATATGTGTGCGTGTGTGATAGTGTGTGTGTGTGTAATTATGGCTGCTGATGGGGTTTTGGGTCTGGGGACTCCTGTGCCAGCTCCTGCTGCAGGGCATCGTCATCTCGCTGTTTGACTCCTTGTGTGGAGCCACAGCTCTGGGTTCAAGATATTTATCTTTTAACAATTTAAATATGTGATTTTCAAAGAAAATGAAAAGGAGTAGTTGAATTATTATATCAAATCCTTTTATTCAGTGTAAAATAATATAGATATTTGGCTTGAGAAGCCAGATTGAGATGGTTTGGACATGTTCAGAGGAGGGACAGTGGATATATGTTGGTGGAAGAATAATCCTAGAGATGGAGCTACCAGGTAGAAGACAAAGAGGAGATTGATGAATGCAGTGAGAGAGGACAAGAAGGAGAGAACAGGGGGTGATGGAAATGTCAACCCCTGAAAAAGGGAACAAGCTGAAAGAAGAAGAGTAAAAAAGAGGCTGCAACCCTCATGTTGAGAAACATATGAGACTTAATTTGATCGACTGATTTAACAGTTTTAGCAAAATCTAAATGACATATAAATTAGTAAATGACAATAGAATATAACTAACACAGTGGACGTGCTCAAAACCGTCAGTAAAATGACGTAAAATTTATTTTTTTTTTTTTCTATTTCAGTCTTCCTTTTCCTTTTCCCAAACCCCCCTCCTCTCTCACCTCCTATTCCGTTCTCTGTGTTTGTGTGCAGCAGTAGGTTAAAACACTTTCGCCACCAGAGGGAGGCAGACTTGTCGCCTCGGCGCTCAAGAAGAAATATGGTGAAATAAAGAAAGTGTGTTCTCTCTGTAATTAGGGATGATGAAACACAGAGGTCGCTCTAATTAATGTTGGGAGATGAATGGAGTAAATTTAACGAATTTGAACAAAAAACAGCTGTGATTTTTTTTCTGCTGTTTCTGCTGACATACGACTTAATATAATATATGTAATATATATGTGATATTATATATTTTCCGTTTTGTGGTAAAATTTTGCATCTGACTAAATTAGTTTAAACATATTGTGCTAAAATGTCAGAGTCAACAGAAAGTTGACTGTGTATAAGCTGGGTTCATTTCACTGGGAAAGCTGCTGAGCCTCAGATGTCGCTCTGCCGTTAAGCCTCTTAGGATTCACGAGCAGAGCAGATGCAGAGAGAAAGCCAATCAGGAGAAGCTCCTGTTGAGAGGAGAAACCCGGCTGCTGCAGCTGGTACTATTGCTGCTGGTACTGCTGCTGCTGGTCCTGCTGGTGCTGCATGAACTCCACCACAAACAGTTTTTTACTTTTTAACCGCAGCAGAAGCCGTTCAGAATGGAAGGTCCATGGACTCATCGGCGACTTTGACTCACCAAGAGACATCACTGACTGAGACATGCTGCTCCAGGACGCAGGGGAACAGGAGCACCGCCTTGTGTCTAAAGTACTCTGCAGGACAGAAGAACACCCTCCGGTTCCGCCTACGCGGCTGAAGAGCCGGGATTTCCCAGTGACCGTGAAGCGGCGGCGCTCGGATGCAGAGCCCAAGGTGAAGTGCGTCCTGATCGGGGACGCAGCGGTTGGAAAGACCGGTCTGATCGTCAGCTACACCACCAACGGATACCCGGCGGAATATGTCCCCACAGCCTTTGACAACTTCACCGGTAAAAGTCTCCACATCAACCGCTGGTGTTTTATTGCATAACATTAGTACCCATATAAAATCGTTTATTTACTTGTTGTTATTATTATTATTATTATTATTTCCAAACATGCGGTAATGACTGTGTGTAATCTGTCTGACCAACTGTCCTGTGTTTGGCCAGTGACGGTGGTGGTCGACGGTAAACCAATCAGGCTGCAGCTTTGTGACGTGGCCGGACAGGTAAGGTCATCACCTTAACACGTCAGTGCGTCAGTAAACAGCTGTTTACCTGTAAACATCTCTCTGTTATTAATGTACTGTTTATATGTTATTAATGTACTGTTTATATTTTATGTACCTGTTTTCATATAATATTGTAAAGTTCTTGGATTTAAATAAAAAAAAAACAAAACAAACAAAAAAAAAACCTGTAAACATCTCTCTGTCATCGCAGAAATGGGGGCAGGCTGGCGAACCAATCAATGTGAGTCTGTAATCAATGAGTCAGTAACTGCCCCCAGACCTACACCTACAGCTTTTAGCCCCCAAATCACTTTAGACCACTACAGTCCCTGAAGTAGCTCTAATTTGACAGTAAGTAGCGCCCCCTGTTGAATTACGGGTCTTAATTATTGATTATTTCCTCCTGGTGCGATAACATTTTCTTCCTTGGCATCTGTTGGTCCGTTGCTTTTATTTTGTTTGACCAAAATCATAATAGAAAACACAACAACCTTTTTTTTAGAAGTTTTAACAGAATAACATGGCATAATCATACAGTATTTAAAGTAAAAAAGAAAAAAAAATGAGGCCTTTATTAATGCAGATGACAATAACAATAAACATATTATCATTCTAATAACAGCAATATAACATTTCATCAATATAATAATAATAGCAATCATCATCATCATTATTATCATTATTTGAGTAAATCCAAGTATCTTTTTTAACTTTTTACATTAGGGGGCAGCAGGGGGTTAGTTAGGAAAGTGGGCTTGAATCTGGAACTGTTTCCCAGGCCTTCAAAGCGAGGACGACGAGTTTGCTTTCTTCCCTTTTGTCACCTTTTTTAACCTTAAATACAATATCATTATGCTATTTTGTTCTGTTAAAACTCATTTTGATGTGTTTTTGTGTCTCTTTTCCTTTTAGCCCCATGGTGAATGTACTGTACGTAGTTAATTGAAGCCTCGCAGCAGAATCTAACTTTTATCCTTTGTTTTTGCATCATTGAGGCGGAGCTGGAACACCTGCGCCATCTTTGCTACAAGAATGCAGACGTTTTCCTCCTTTGCTACAGCGTGGTTCGACCCTGCTCGTTTCAAAACCTCAGGGACAAGTGGGTTCCTGAGGTCCTTCATCAGTGTCCTGACTCTCACCTGGTCCTGGTCGGCACTCAGCTTGACCTGAAGGAGGACGTTGAGGTTCTGATCCAACTGGCAGACCACCAGCAGCGGCCGGTGGACACAGAGGAGGGCCGGCGTCTTGCTCAGGAGCTCGGGGCAGTGAGCTTTACAGAATGCTCAGCCCTGACCCAGAAGAACCTGAAGGATGTGTTTGACTCGGCCATCCTGGCCAGCCTTCGTCAGACTGACAACCACAGCATCCTGGAGCAGAGGAAGACTCTGAGGAGGAAAACACCTGACAAGATCAGGAGCCTCTCAGAAACTTGGTGGAAGAAGATCAGCTGTTTGATGGGAGAGCACAGCTGTGACTTCACCTGAAGAACATACTGTACATTTCCAAATGTCACTGCAGCTGAGCCGTGGTAGACTCAATCAAGTAGGATCCAGTAGGATATTTTTTTACAATATTTTCTTTTTTCTTTTACCTGAATCTTATAATTTAACCCTGACTAAGACACCTATTTAAAATCACACTAATTTATTTGTTTATTTTTCCTATTATTGTTTTTGGAATAATGTTCTTATGTCTGGAATAAAATTTATTACATCAAGATCACTGGTTCACTAATAATGTTGGAAAGATGTATGGAAATGTGGAAAATTCAGACACACTCATGTGCATCGACCTCAATAAGTGTGAAAAGATCAAATATTTCTGGGTAAACTTCACTACTTCACTTACAGTAGCTGTTTACTCTCCTGCCCATCTACACCCTCACTCATCTAAAATGAGGCTTCATTCAAGAACTAGTAAAAATACACAATCCGATGTAAGGAAACATCAGAGCGTTTCCACAGGTTCTGGTCCATGACCTCCTCTAATTGGAACAGGCAGGACCACCTGGACTGGATTAGACCGACATATGGAGTCTGTTCTATTTTTTTCACTCAGACTTTGCACCTGAATTTCCAAGTAAGAATGCGACACCAGTGCAAAGAGAAGAATGAAAAAGCAAGGCCCCTGGTAGAGGACATTTAATTTTCTCCTCACATATTTTTTTGTGTTGAAATTGCAGTCGGATGAGATTGTGAAGCGAAATACTGCCATCTACTGGTAGTTACTGAGAAAATGCGACACATAATCTTGGCTGATGAAAACAAAGAGACACAGTAAAACGAGTCAAAAACTTTGCAAAAAGTAACAACTAGAGGAGAAATTGTGGAGGAATGAAGGTTAGTCTAAGCCAGAGAAATGGAATGTAATGTAAATGAAAGGGAGAGATTATTTTTAAGAGAGACAAGGATGGACAGGATCAGGAATGATGTCCTTGGGGGGACAACAGAGACAGGAAGGTTTGGAGAAAAAGCTAGAGAAGCCAGGTTGAGATGGTTTGGACATGTTCAGAGAAGGGACAGTGGATACACGTTGGTAAAAGAATGATCCTAGAGAAGGAGCTACCAGGTAGGAGACAAAGAGGAGATGAATGGATGCAGTCAGGGAGGACATGGAGGTAGTTGGAGTCATAGTAGGAGATGGAGAGGGAATTGGGGGAGATGGACAATGATATTTTACAGAGGAAAACCCTGAAAAATGGACAAACTGAGAGGAGAAAAAGAAGAGGCAACGTTTAAGTAAGAAAAAATTAATGCAATAAAGAACAGTCTAAATACTGTAGATGTGTTTTATAACAAAACGGCGTAGCAAGAACTGTTTTTTTTGACAGGAAGTGGGTTCCAAAATAGTCTGGTTGATAAGGGTGTTTGTTTGGAGCTGTGACAGTTCTCCACAATCTCATCACAGACACTCTTCTCTTCTTCAAAACAGAAGATGTATTTTCCTGCTACTGACAAATTTAAATTGACCAATCACAGCGAGCCTTAATGCAAATCCTAACATTAAAACCCCTCCCATAACTGACAAACTACCAATGCTACGAGAGATGGGCGGGGTCAAAAGGACAACAGCGGCGGATTCAAACTGAACATGGCTGCGGGGAGAGATGTCGAAGAAAATAATCAAAATAGAAGGTAATAACGGCGTCATATCGTCTGGTTTATGGACATGTTTTTAATAATACGTTGTGAAACGTTTGTAAAAATGTCTCATAAAGTTAAACTTTTTGATGATTTAACTTATACGGAAGAAAACAAACAATTGGCTGTCATCGTAGCATTAGCCGAGTTAGCAGAGAGCTCCAGATATGTCTACGGGTTTTAAATTTATTTAACGTCACAGTGAGGTGTTGTCACCAGTGAAATACATTTGTTTGGACGTTGCCTGAGTTATAACTGTGTGGTGTTGTTGTTATTTATCTACGACATGCAGCTCGTTATGTTTGTTTTATTAATTTAATACGTTTAGTTGTAAGAGACGTTCACGGTCCACAGACCTGAGTCCATCCTTTGTCCCCCTTATAGTGTGCAGGTATACTCGTAATATTTTTTCTTGAAATTTAGTTGTCACCACAGCAAAATTATTATGTTTAAGTCACACTTCAGCTTTAAGTGCTTCGTTTTTACAACCCAGTCTTTTTGGTCAACCAACCTTTGACCAAAAACAAAAGCTGTTTGGTAAAATCAGCCCATGTTCAGCTGCTGGTGACTAAAGATAGAAATCCATTTTTTTAATGAAAGATGCAAGTCTATTCCTTCTTTTCGATGTTTCATAGAAATCAATATACTGTGGGAAAAATGGTCAAAATGGCTGACAGCACCTGAATCATGTAGCTCAGTGTCCCCCAACCTAAATGTCTGGTACTATTTTCATGGACCGGTGATTAAGTTCTGGCAATCAATACCACTTAACAAAATTACATTCCTGCTGTTCTGAAATATTTGTACTCTATACTGTGCATGGGACAACAAAGGTTTGTCAAATCAACACAGCCTATAACTTTCTGCTACCAGACCGGTATTAAAGGTTAGAATCTTGTATCAATGACTTTGCGTCATTTTGAGTTTATTGTTGTTGTCTTCACTGAGAAAATATTTCCTAATCAAATATAGTTGCATTATTGACGATGGAATCTTAGCCATTCTATTGTTCAGTTCTTTTGTTGATATTGATCAAGTGGAAGTAATAGACAGATGGGGCTAAAAGGAAACATTATTTCTCTTCACCAATTCACCCACGGAACAGCGCTGGTCCCCGGGCCAGTGGTTGGGTACCACTGATGTAGCTTTTATTGTTTCTACCATTAAGGCTGCCAAAGAAGAAAGCATCGCGACTAATATAAAATGACAAAATTATCATGTACTACGTAGACTGCAAAACAAGTTAAATAATAGAGGGAATACATGAAATAAAAGTTGAAACCCTGTCTTTGCGCCTCCTTCTCCTCCAGAGGTACAGTTTGCAGCATGGTGATCAGCAAGGAGGAGACACCAGGGCGCTCCAGCGAGGGCCGACCACCTGTCGTCTTCAATCCTGACTTTTTTGTGGAGAAACTCCGCCATGAGTGCCCAGATGTCTTCTTGGAGCTGGTGCTCAGTAACATCACTCGTCTCATCGATCTCCCTGGCACAGAGTTCTCTCAGCTCGTTGGTGAGGACAGTCCCAAGACTCCAACAGGAGGGAACGGGGGCTTCTTTCGTTCATTTAACTTCCTCAAACGCAAAGGTGAGAGTTGATGTTCTGGTGTTCTGTGACAATAAATATTCAACATGTGAAACCTTTTTAATAATTGATTTATTTCATTTTCTTAAACATTTTTCTGTACTGTTTTCAGTCTGTGTTTATGTATTTTGTTGTTTCTGTTTGTCAGAAATTATTCAAATATCTGATTTCTTTCACTCATAATTTCTTTATTTTATATGTCAGATAAAGGAGTCATGTTTGGAACTGCACTGACAGAAACCAGCATTGCTCAAATGTACCAGCTCATCCAGTACCTCAGCAAAAGTAAGTCACGTTATAGAGGTTGTAAATTATTGTTGGTTAATAGTTAGTTATATTAATAATGCATTTTGCTTTTTGTTAATAACACATACATTTTATTCTGTCAAGAAAGATTTACATTGAAAATGATCTTAAAAGACAACTGAGAGACAGAATAAGAAACAAATACCAATGATGTGTGAATTTTTTCTATTACAATTTCTCATGTGTTGATACTAATAAGCTTGGGCTGTTCTAGCTTAGTTCTAGTTCTAGGTTCACTGTTCTAAAGTATAAATGGCATCAGCCAACTAAAGTGCCCTCTAGTGGGTGTCTGTGTGAAATTTTACATACACAAGCAGTGTGTACCAGTATCTCTTCTTTTTTTTTTTACAACAAAAGTAAAATGATATATTTCAATATATAAGTCATAAACCAGTTAAAGGGAGTGGGGCTTATAGTCTAAAAATCCTTTGAGTCTAGAATCCCTTCCTTTTCATTCCTTATGTAACCAATCAATGTTTTTTCCTTTTCACCACCTTGTTGTGTATGTTGGTCTCAGATCTGCACGTGGAGGGACTGTTCCGTGTGCCAGGAAACAGCGTCAGGCTTCAGGCTCTGAGGGAACTTCTGAACAGTGGGTCAGACGTCAAACTGGACTCTGGAGACTTTCACCCCAATGACGTGGCCACGCTGCTCAAGACTATCCTGGGTGAACTGCCTGAGCCTCTGCTCACACACCGACACTTCCACGTTCACCTGAAAATATCAGGTAGAGAAATGTTATTTTCTGATCTGTTGGAGATTTCACAATGACATCATTTCGTACTTCCTTCGTGTCTCCCTCTTCACGCCTCTGTTTCTCTCCTGTCTCTCAGACATGACCCTGTTTGATGAGCAAGGCAACAAGACTTCAGTTCCCAACAAGGAGCGCCAGGTGGAGGCGCTGCAGCTGTTGTTCCTCCTCTTACCTCAGGCCAACCGCTCTCTGCTGAAGCTGCTGCTGGACCTGCTCTACCACACTGCCAAGCAGCAGGACAAGAACAAGATGTCAGCCTTCAACCTGGCTCTGATGTTTGCCCCTCATGTGCTGTGGCCCAGACATGTGAGAATCTGACTTATTTACTGCAACAAGACATTTGGACTATAATTGAGCCAAGGGCATTTGTAAACAATCACTTTTTTCATCTAGACAAGATTGTGCACAGCACACCATTGGCTAATACAATGCACACTCAGTGTATTATTGGCTAATTGGTCCTGCTCTTCTGTTCCTCTCTCTGATTGGCTCAGCCTTCGTGTCTCATCTCCTCTCGTCTCTTCCTTCTCTTCTCTATGGCCTAATATTTTATATATTATTTTTAAATAGGCCTTGTTTTTCCATTCTTCAAATCTATTGTCATAGAACACTGGGAGGAATGTAATTATAGAGGAGGGTTGATAACCGTGTGGGGAAGGTTTTTTTTAAAGCTAAAGATACACAGTAATAACATATTATTGGTTCTTGGAACACAATGAGACAACAGTCTGTCCTGTTTTTCAGTGACTTTGTGAAGCTGAAGAATGTTTAACTGTCTGTTTGTCTTTCATACTATACTGTACTGATGTTTAGTGGAATTCCTACTCACCTGTTAGTACTTGTCTAACCTGTCCAGAGCTGATGGTTTTGACTGTTGAATGTACAGGAACGATTTTATGATCGTGGAAAGGATCGCTTTTAGACGCCTGTATCTGGATTAATTTATTTATAATAATTTTATTTTTTTAATTTTTTTTCCCTCCCTTTCTTTCCAACCAGATGACCGCTGCAGATCTGAAAGATAATCTGAAGAAACTCAACAACAGCATGGCCTTTCTCATTAAGCACTCACAGAAATTGTTCAGAGTAAATATAGAGAACACACACACAGACACACACCGTCGTATCTACTGTACATTTCCAGTTGTATGAGATAATGACAACCTGTGTTAAATGTTCAGGCTCCAGCCTACCTGCGGGACTATGCAAGAGTCCACTTCAGTCGCACCAAATCAGTGCAGACCAAGGTCAGTCCACTATACTGATTCACACTTCTGGGTACTCTTCTGAACGCAGCATCTTAACCTTCATTTTTTTTTCTCTCTAGATTAGAGATATCCCAAATTTTAGCCCCTATATAATATGATGATATTTTCTGAAAATTAAATTAACTTGTTACTTTTCTTTACAACCGCTGCATCAATATGAGATGAATGAAATTATCTACAATGCTGCCATCTAGTGACTTTCACTTAAATATTCAACTGTTTATCCCCAAGACTACTTTAGGCCATTCTTACAGATATTATAATAATATGCTGATATTGGTCCAAGTATTTGCCTGTCATACACTAGATGGCACTATGTTGATTAAACATGGTGTCAACGTTCTCCCAGAGAGGGGCTGAACTTTTCCATCTTCTCCCCAGGATGATCTGGAGCTGTTGGCAGCGAACAACTCTCCTGCTCGACGGACTGTGTTGCCCATGAAAAGGGCTGCAGCTCTGGAGCCCGGCTCTCAGGCCACGTGCCAGTCACCAGCCCAGCAGTACACAGAGGAGGCGCTGAAGGAGCTCTTCCGACACGTCAACCAGAACATGCCCGACTCTGCTAAGAAGAAAAAGCTTGTTCGTCAGGTCTGGAACGTGACTCCTGTTGGTATCTTTTTTTATCACTTTGACAGATATGTTGACAGATGTAAACCTGTTTTTGTTCAAATCTTCAGCTTGTCAAACAGACAACCACAGGGACGCCTAACAATGAGAATCAGCAGGGATCACAAACAACCTCCAAGAAACATCCTCGCTCACGGTCTTTTGGAGGCCTCATCAAGGTATGGACGACAACAAGGACTCTGTTCTCCTACTTTTTGGTCTTGTTTTTGTCTCCCTTCCTTTTCTTCTTCTCTCTCCTTCTTCTCTGTATCGACAAAAAATCTGGCAATACAATATGTATCAGGATATGGTGGCAACAGTACAATATATTATAATACACTTGGGATGACAATATATTGGATTTTTGTTATATGATTAACATCATGTTACTGGCACTGGCAATGAGGGGTTAATATTTCTAATAAATAGAGAAAAAATAAATATTAATATTGAATAATTGTTGATTGTTAAATGCTTGAAAAAAATGTTTATACATGCTTTAAACTCAATAAAATATCAATATTGTACAACCGATGTTGTGATGACAGCGTAAAGCCCGCGGTGACCACCAGATGGCGCAGCGGCGGCTCAGACACATCTCTCCCGATGCTGTGAGCAGAAGTGGGAGGAAAGCTGGGAAAGAAAACATCGTGAGTTTATATTTTTCTACACCTATGATGAAATATTGTGGAGTTACTTCTGTGATGTTGTGACATTTGTCAGCTCAGGGTTAGGGTTTTATCAGCTGTTCACTACGTCAACATATTGAATTTTACAATTAACAAACATTACAACTGATATAATTTGAGTTTGGTTGGATGTGTACATGAATGTTGGGTTGCCAGCTATGAGTAAAACCAGCCATGGAAAAGCCACTCCTCCACTTATGGTTTATTGTTGCCTTTTTTTTCTCTATCATGTATTGAAATGTTGGGTCCGCATTTTAATGATGCTAATAGGGCAACTGCACACTTCTGTCGCTAGATGGAGACATAAAAACATTAACCTGTATGTTTTGAAGTTTTCAAGTGATTTTACAGAATCTAAGCCGCAGAATATCGCTTTGTTGTAATTCTCTTGTGAGTCTGAAGCAGCAGCAGCTTTTACCTTTATGTTCACAGGAGAATAGTCCATTGACTGAACCTGTGTTGGGGAAGGTGGGCCTGGTACTAAAGAACCCAGACTTCAGGTTCTCTGAGAACAGAGCTCTGAAGGTTTCCAAGGTGAGAGACGTCTCTAAATATTCCCTGAAATATACTGTAGAAATAAACTGATAGTTGAACTGTGGTGTTTTGTGTAAGAAGTGTAGAACAATAATTAAACATGTATCTCTGTGAATTTCTCTGTAGATAAGCTGATATTTTAATCAATCAGGTCTGACTGGAGGTCATCTGTCGTCATCACCACCATCATCATCCTCCTCTACCTCTACCTCCACCTCCACCCTTTACCTCCATCCACCCTCTTCACCGCCTCCCCTCTCAGCAGGTCTCCCCCTCCGTCTCCAGGATGTGTTTCTCCTCCATCCAAGGACTCTCTGTGTAACAACCAGACTGACGTTGAGGCAGTATTAATGTGATGTATCTGTGTGTATCTGTGTGTATCTGTGTGTGTCTGTGTGTATCTGTGTGTATCTGTGTGTGTCTGTGGTGTGTCTGTGTGTATCTGCGTGTGTCTGTGTGTGTCTGTGGTGTGTTGCCAGATCAGCCAAACCAATTACCTATGAATGAACACTGAACTATATCAGACCTATGTTTTTCAGTTCTGGTTTTTCTGACTGGTCAAATCATTGATCCAGTTCTCTGGCTCACTACATACTGACCTCTTATTGGCCAATGTATCGGAGTCTTTGACCACTAGTCAGTCGTAGCATGTATTAAACATCTTTTAACTTTTATCTAACATTCCAGTAGCTTCTGGTTCTTATAACTGGTACGATGTGAATAGTTGTTGGGATCCTGCTGGTGAATCCCACCAGCAACTTTACTGTCCTTGGGATATTTTACTTACGTGAGCATTTTACTGACTTTCACTTTTTAAACCAAACCACTAACTAACCACTGAGTTTGTCGAGTTGTTTAGATTAAGTTAACTTAACTGTGAGATATTTATTTTTTTATACGCACCTGATGGTGAAGAAATCCTCTTTCTTACTGAGTCAAAATGGAGTCGTCTGGTTGTGTTAGGTTGAAGGCTGATGGTGAAGGTCGACTGGAAGGTCTTTGCAGGTTTGAGGAAGCTGGGATGCGGGGGGGGCAGGGGCTCAACAGTTTGTTACACTGGTGTTTGAAGGTCCTGCTGTGACCTCATTGGTCCAAAGTTTCTTTGTGGTGTAGACTGTATCTGTGGTTGGAGCCAATTGACCTCTGTCTCCATCAGACTGTCATTGTTAAAGAAACAGAAACCTACTGTGACTGAACGTCCACACAGAGTCTGGTTGATGGAGACAATGTCAGTGAGTGTTGTCTCCACAACAGACTGTAAATCAAGTCCACTGTGAAGGACGGCGTCTAGAGTGTTCAATAAACATCAGCGTTTGATTTTTCTGAAATGTTAGTGCTTTATTTACATTTGACTCTTTAGTGCTGAGTAATATGAAACGGTACAAATGTTTTTTTTTTTCTTTTTCTTAAATTATCATTGAAGCATTTTAGTTGTTGAAAATCTTTAAAACAAAATTAACTCTAGACAAATTTGCACAAACGTCAATTTTCAAGGCCGAATCTGGAGGTTTGTAGGCCAGGGTTGGCCCCTTGGCCTTGGGTTTGGAACCCATGGTTTAGACACTGGTAACAGTAGTGAACTCCAGGCTGCGCTGTTTTCATTATGAACAGGTCATAAAGGTTACTGAGCTGGTGTTGATAGATTTGAAAGTGATTTGTTTTCCTTTTTATGCCTGGGTTTTTGTTACTGATGTTGGGATATGTCTGGTGCTTTATGTGGGGGACGGTGTTGAGGACGTTGATGTGATGGTGATGTAGATGTTGGTGAAGGTGTTGAAGTGACTCATGTCAGGTGCAGATGGAGACTAATCTCTTTGTTGATTGTCCTGAAGCTAATAGAGCAGATAAAGGGACAGTTTGAGTTTTAGTTACTTTTAGAGACTAAATGTGCGATGTTTCTGTGTTTCACCTGTTAAAACAGCCAATTTGTCTTGGTTACACTAAGAAATCCTAACTCATATTTAACAACATATCATTTAAAGTAAAGTTGCATTAAAACATTTTATAGCTTTTATGGTTTAACTGTAGAAATAAGTGTTTAAATGTAGAGCAGCTGATCAAGCTAAGAACTTTGACTGACTTTTCCTTCTGTATGTCCAGGTAAACTAGGCTAGGAGTTGACTGGGGATGTCCAATAATATCTGCCGACCGATAGCATCAGTAAATAACGTGATATCTGCCAGAATCGGTATAATTATTTTATTCAATAACCTGATGAGACAAACAACCTCGAAAGTTATAGGGAGAAAAGGCTGTGTGTTTAAATGAAAGTCACTAGATGGCAGCATTGCAGCTCATTTTATTATTCCGATACTCGTAATGGATTTTACAGATAAATACTAGTAGGATTTAGTTGGCTTTGGAGTCAGGAATTAAGTGTTGAAATTTTTGTTACTTCCAGAGGTCCACGAATGTGACACGACAGGTTGACTTCCATATGTTTGAGCAATTCCAGCTTGTTTGTTAAAATGTACAAAATTGCATTTTATTCTTTAGCAGCATAAATAATTATCTGCTAGGTCAGAGCGTGCACTTGAGAAAAAACAGTCCTCTAAGAGGGAGAGTAACGGCTTTTTAGTTACAAACTTTACTTTCTTTTTTTAATTTCTAATTTTTAAAGTTACTTTTTGTCTGTGTTTTACTTGTTACTGATCATCATCAACAGATACAGTACGTTGTCTTCAATGTGATTCAGTTCGGACCTTGTCTGTTCATCTCAGTGTGACATTTGTCTTCTTCTGTTTACAGTTTCTCTTCCTCTATCACGTACACATAAATGAAAAACATTTATTTGCTGTGAAAGTGGAGACGAACAAAATGTTTTCTGGTCTTGTTTTGTCTTGTTTTATGACTCGTGATGAGAAAAAGTCTCTGATTTACTCACTGATGTTGTTGACCTGACTGTGGTACAGTGAAAACAATATCTTTTTTTTCCCTTCTCATTTTTTGTGTTGTATTTTTGTAAAATTATTTAACACTGTACATTAATGTCCTGGGCGACTGTTCCGCTTTGGATTAAAATTTTTTTTCTAATAATTCCCAACATTTGTCTGAAGTGTTTTTCTTTTTATTCTTTTAATAAGTATAAACATTTGGAAACAGAAGTTGATTTTAAGCAATGTTAATGTATAGAAAAGTGAGTAAAATTAGTTACCAAAACATGCAAAGTTAAAAAAAGGTAAAACTTTATATATATATATTTTTTTTTTTTACTTTATAATAACCACTTAACTCTGTCCTTGAAAATTACATTTAGTGCGTCTTGCCCGCTTGATGCTCATGTATTTGCAATCCCAATGTTTGTCCATAAGAGGGCAGTGTTGTGCAACACAGCGAGTTCAACTCTCCTTACGTTCTGCCCAAAGAAGGTTACAACTACGATGTTACGACCCGTGTATTAGAATACAGGCGTAAACCGAGTCTAACCGGTGTTTTTAACGACAGTTCAACGATTATTTGACTTTACTAAGTCTTTACCGTCAGTTTGACAGTGTACAGTCATACCGTAGGTTCATTTGTTTAATGTTTAATAAGTTTACTATTTACTGTATGTCCTGTCAACATCTGTGGTTCAGTTTTTTTCTACTGCAATTTTGTTTACAATTCACTTCAACACTTAATTTTCCCATTTTGGCTTTTACTGCTACCTATGTATGCTGTTGTTTGCCCCTAAAACTGAGGAAAACACTCAGAACTCTATGTTTAAGGCCAGGAAATTTGACAAATCTCCAAAAATGGTGTTATCAGATTTTCACTCATGGAGGAAAATCGTTATCGATCTTACAGATACCATGTAATTACTCCAACACTGGGCCGGCAGATATTGGTTTTTTGTCTTTACTAAAGCTGTATCTCTTTTGACTGGAGAAGCCGTGATATTCTTGTGTCACATGACATGAAAACTCAGAGGTTCCAGACAAAAGGTCCTTCAAAAATCAATGATGAAGCGTCTGCAGCCTCCAAAAACCTATTATAGCCCCAGAAATGAAAGGGTCTTGGAACGAACCCCCCCGTTCTGCCGCCTTCTGCTGCAGATTATGACTGAACGAACAAGTTGCTGAACTCGTGTGCACAAAGGAAGCAGCCGCTCTCTGCCTGTGGCCAATTTGTTTTCCATCACTTCTGAAGAGCGGCTGGTTAAATTAACCCGTCACACTGGCTCTGTGGGGAGAAGACAAAGTGAGGCCCGGGGCAATAAGCACTCATGTGTGGCAGTAAATAAAAGCCCTGGCAAACCGTGCCCTCCAGTCACTGGTCGACACACTGTAAACAAACGCTGGGAATCAAATCAGTTTCTCTCAGGATCTAATTATGAGTCCGATAAACACATGACGTGCCGTCAATGCCGATGATGCAGTGATTTACCCTGATGTCAACGGGAGGTGAAAACACTCTGTAATTCTAACTCTTTCAGCTGATGTTGAAACTTAAGAAACAACATTGTCTGTTTGGCTCTTTAGAACTTCAGGTGTGAGATTTCTGATGTTTATGGAGATTCATGTGCAGAATATTGTTGTTAAATCTCCTTGAAAATCATTTTATGAAACAATTTACATTCTCATCACCAGGCTGTACAGAGCAGAGCGTAAGCAAAACAATTTTTTCTCTTCTTCAGGTAAAAAACAAACTTGGAGATATTGGAATTTTTGCGCCCTTTTCTTTGATTTTTACAGATTAATTCATTATTATGAAATATTAAATCATTTTCTTGTTTAAGGATGTCCGTTCACAACAGTTGACCGATATCAGCGCCTGATATTAACACAATTATGAAACATCCGTAAAGATATTTATAATTTTTTCTACAATAATGAAGACCTGATAATTTAATGCTTGGGTTTTGCCAAATGTTATATGTAATTGTGTGCGCTAAAAATTTGGGGATAAACAGCTGTATATTGAAGCAAATGACACTAGATGGCAGCATTGCAGCTGATTTTATTCATGCAGTAGTTTGTACAGATTAAAAAAAATCTGGTTCATTTTGGAAATTATATTTGAGAAATAACAGCAAATCAGATGATGGTGAAAAGTCTTTAGAGTTAAAGTTAACACCTCTAGTCCTGGTTCCCTGGTCCTCTGAGACTACGGCCATAAAAAGTTTTTTGTCAAAAACTCCTTCAGTGTTTAATGTCATTTTAATTTGGTTAATTTTGGTTTAAATTTGTGTTTTTCTTTTACAGGACATGTAGAATGCTTATGCTGGAATTACATTTAATAAGTCAGAAAAGTCTATAGATAAAATCTAAATCTGGATTCCTTGACAAGACCCTGGTCTCCCCCGTCTGCTGGTCTCCCCTGTCCCCTGGTCTCCCCCGTCCTGCAGGGTCTCACAGGGTCCAGCGGACGACCACTGACAGATGAGTGCAAAAGTTTTTCTCCAGCCAGTTCAATAGCAGGTTTACATCCTGTTGGCTTCACTTCACTGTCACTCCGATGGCTTGGAATTCTTTCCGCTCCTCACTTCCTCGTCCTGGTGATATGGTAAACACAGAAGGTGAAGCCCCACGTTCCTCCTGGGGATTTCAAAATAAAAGAGCCAGAGCATATTTGAATTTCAAAGGCCCTGTCTGTGAATTCATCACCGACCGAGACACCGCTGTGGCCTTCAGGTTCTGTCAGTCTCCCCGGAACCTCCTTTCCCTCCTTCCCCTCCTTCCCTCTCTTTCCCTGCCTCCCCCCTGTCTCTCCATCATCTCACAGTCATTGTTCTGTCTCTCTACAAATTGTTTCCCTCCTTTTATTTGTCTCATATTTTCCCTGGAGCTTCGTTCCTTGGTTGGATGCTTCAGTCTCATCATGATTTCCTCCTCCCTTCCTCCCTTCCTCTCTTCCATATCTGTCTCTCCTCTCATCATGTCGCTGAAGCCTGGGGCTGTCCCCAGGGTTGGAGGGGGAGGGAGGAGGACCAGGCGTCGGTGGAGGTGACGACTCCCCCACTACTGCTGTCACTGAAAGGATGTGAGTTCACTCTGGGTGCTGTGAGTGAAGGAGGGAGGAAAAGGAGGGGGAGGGAGGGAGGAGTCAGAGTGCTGTTATTTGTAAAAGCTTTTGATGGAAGATTGCTGTGTGTGTCTGTGTGTGTGTGTCAGAGGGAGTGAGTCCCCCCCCTCCTTTATTCTTTATTCTTTTCTTTTTTCTAGTGGCTCACTGTTCACTGCACAATGACTCAATGAAAAGTGGAGGGGAGAGGCTGGCCCACTGTACCACTGAGAGAGAGAGAGAGAGAGAGAGAGAGAGAGCAGGGAGCACAGAGGAGACGAGAGGAGAGGAGGAGGCAGAGAGGAGAAGGAAGCCACGGACAACACAGAGAGGAGGATATACTTGTCGTCTCCCCCCTCCTCTCGTTCTCCACTCGTTCTCTCTCAAAGGCCACTCAAGGATCAAGTGGCAGCCGTTCACTTCCAGCTCTGCTCCACCTGGTTCTGCTGCTGCTGCTCTTTACTCCACCTGAACTTCCCACAGATTGTCCCCACTTTCTTCCATTTATTTATTTTTTATTTCTACCCGGTGGCCTCTCAGCGATCTGACCTCCAGCCTGTGCTGCAGGACAACAGGATGCACTCTGGGACGGTGTCTGGGTCGGGGGCCTCCAGCTGGGCTCTTCAGGCCAGGACCTGGAGGAGGATGCTGGTGCGGTGCGTGGCGGCAACGTTGCTGCTGCTGCTGTCAGCTGGTGGAGGAGCGGAGGCGTGTCCGGCGCCGTGCACCTGTCTGGGGAGCACGGTGGACTGTCACAACCTGGGCATCCACACCGTCCCCAAGAACCTGCCCAAAGCTGCGGAGAGACTGTGAGTACTACACCTTCTCCTCCACTCTGAC
>JAFBJS010005661.1:185720-225408 GCA_016785265.1 Paraplagusia blochii | reverse complement strand
CAGCTGAGAACAGGGTGTTTTTCCAGGCTGCGAGTCTCAGAAAGGTTTAACGCACATTAAAAACAGGACAAGGTGTTCCTGCAGAGACCCCGTCCCATCAGGAGGGACGGCTGTCCTTTATTTCCAGCTCAGTCGTGCGTTTTGTAGGGAAGGTCACAATCTCATGATCAGACGTGTTTGAAATCCTGCTGATCTACCCAGGATTTTATTTATTTTCCCAGTCTGTGCGCAGAAAGGCACAAATTGTCAGGAAAATCAATCTTTGTTTGCTGAGTATTATTGTCATCGAGTCTCAGAGAGAAACTCTTCTTCTTCTTCTTCTTCTATTTCCTCCTCCTCTTTATTAGCTTGACATTATATTTCATTACCACATACATTTGTCCAACACTTTTAACCAAAGCAGCTCTGGCTGCAGGACGTAGGATGTAGGTACAGTGATCTCCATCTTTAGAGGTCCACACTAGTCTTCCCTTCACAGACAGACAGGCAGAGAAACAGACAGAAAGACAGACAGGTCATCCATGACTTCTGTCCGTGGCTGCAAACGTTTATATATTTAATGTTGAGTTTTTTCATTATTACTCAACTTTGATCCACCGTGATTTCAAAATCCAAACATCTTCTGGATTATCCGTTGTTATTTCAACTCCATTTTTCATATAAATCCAAACCTTCTGTCGAAGCTGCTTCTCTTCGTTAAGTCAAAAAATATTTCTGTCCTGGTTGACATCTTTCCTCAAATTATAGGTGAAAATGTTCAGCTTTAAATCATTTATAGACTGTTTTCTAAACCATCTATAGAAATCTTCTAACAAAAGTATTATCTGAAACAAGAGTTTAATCAATAAAGTCATTGGACTCAAAAAAATTATTCTATTTCTGACTGAGAGTAAATACATAATATTTAAACCTGGACGTTGATCTCATTGAAAGTGAATTTTATTTTGGTTGAAACAACAAATTTGTTACAAGGAAAACAATCTGCACCAATGTTTAGCAGATGGCCATGACCAACCTGGTTTTCTTTTCTCATTTCAACGACTTCAGGTTTTCTTTGCGTCCTTGTTTCTTTTTCATCTTTAATATCCCACTATGTTCACTTGAACTAATCCAGACTGACGTGTCTGTCCTCCAGTTGTTGTTTGTGGTCTGTACTGCATGTCCTACTGGACAGTATTACGTTGTAAATGTGTTTCTGCTTTGCTGATGTTTTCCTACTGTCAGAAACTCATCTCAGTGTGAGACAGTCCAGATCAGCACATGTGAATAATCCAGATCTCACACGTGTACGTGATGAAGTGGTCACTCAGTTCGAGTAAGAACAGAAAACGGATCCAATCCGGGAACTGCTGCCCACAAACATGGTCCCAAGGTTCTCTTTCTTCAATTTCTTCAAACTGAGGCTTAGATTGTTGGCATTTTGGAAAGTTCATCTGTCAGTGTGGTGTCCATGTTATGTTAGGAGTCAAAAATGTAAATTTTTTCATTGTAAATTTTTATTTCTAAAATCTTTTTTTACAGCATTCACTGCTGCGGTTCCACCTTAATTTTCCACTAAATGGGATTTTCTATTCCCAAAAAAATATTTTTTATCTGGCTTTATCTACAGACCTGTTCAGCATATGTAGTTGGTACAGAAGGTGATAAAAAGCATTCAGTTAGAATTGTTGTCCAAAATAGGGTTGGAGAGCTGGGTGATGTCCGTGAACAAATTTGTTTTTGGGACAATTAGTTTTTTTCTGTCAAGTCAGGATAGATGGAAGTGTTAAAGCAGGGGCTGTGATAATGGGTCTGGGGTCTGGGGAGATGAGGGGGTCTTTAGTGGGGTCAGTTGTCACAGCACTCCTGGTTAGACCTGTCCATCCAAAGAGTCAATCCAGTGCAGCTTCTTCTCAGAGTCAAAATGTGTGTCAACACAGCTGACACCAGAGCAGCTGAGCTGAGCTGTCAATCAATGCCACTTTGAGTCGTCCTCCTCCTTCTCCTCCTTCTCCTCCACCTCCTCCACCATCATTGATGTGAGAGGTCGAACAGGCGGGCAACTCTGACTCCAACTTTTTTTCCAGGCCATTTCTCTTTAACTGCTGATCTCAGAACTCACGACATTGACGATCGATAAACTCTCAGCCTCCGCGCTGCAGTGACCCTCACAGAGCGGAGGAAGACACTGTGTCGCCCATGGCTGTCATCAATCATTCACACACACACACAGTGGCATAAACAAACATTAACACACACACGCGTATTCACCCTGGAAATCCTGCTCCGTCAGTACAGTACACTGGAACAGATGGAGTTCTTTATTATTTATACTCACTAACACATTCTCCACGCTGGCTTTACTTCAGAAAACTGTCCAAGAATAATCTGTTTTGTTGCCATGAATCCCTTTAAAATGTTCTGAATCCATTATTTTAGACATAGTAATCCATTCATAACCATTTACTGAAAAAAAAACCTTTAGTAAAACATACTATTTCAGGCGTTAGAAGATAAATATTAGCATTCTTTTCCACGTTTTCCCTAATTTCCTAAACGATACTCCCGAGGGATTAATAAAGTCCAAACTATCTATGTAATACAAAACCTTCAAGTCCCAAATTACCAAAGTTTACAGACTATAACTTGCACCTATCCGCTAGAGAGCCCTCTAGTGGCTGTCAGAAAAATAAACAAACATGTACGTTTCGAGTGGTGGATGAATAGCGGATACTGATCCCCAAATCTAGAGTTCCCTCTAGTGGCTGTCAGTGTGAAAAGGTGAAATAATACATTTAATACACACAATAAGTCGCACCTCAGTGTTAGTCTCACACCCAATCAAGAAATGGAAAAAAAGTGCAACTTGTAGTCCAGGAAATACGGCACCCATTTATTTGTCTATGGTAAAACCTATTATTTTAGAACAACCTTTTTTATTGACCTTGTAATTCTTACATTTCTGTTTGTAGATAAACTCAGTGATATTCACCTGGTCCTTTTGAACCAGGTCACGACTTGAGTCTCTGGAGTCTCTGACTTTGACGATCACTTTGACCTACTCTGTATCCATCTGACTTTTGCTCATTACGAGGAGGTCCCTCGACACCGGGTCCCCTGGTGAATAGTTTCATATAGTATGTCTCCGCCCCCACATCCTCCCATGGTAGAGTTTGAAACTGCAGATTGCACTGGTCTCCAAAGAGGGTTTAGTTGTAAGGCACTGGTGACTCAAACCACACTGAAAGCTAATAATAATATATAAAAGCTATTTTGTCTTGGGGATAAAGAGCACATCGGCATGTAGACAAGGCATGAGCAAATTTTAGCATTAGCATTAAGCTAACTTGAATGTTCCAACTCAGGAAGTTGGTTCTAGTCCAAGTCGGGACTAGAACCCACTTCCTTCCATGACATAACTCACAGTCATGGATCTGTACCAGTCAGTGGCCGTGCACCTCCCCTTTGACACACTTTTACGTACACAGACCCACTGCTGCCACCATGTTTCACATCTTGGCTTTCGATTGAGGCTGGGATTCGAGCCATTGACTTCCAGTTCTTGAGGCGACCGCTCTGACCGCTGCGACCACCAGGCCGTCTGGCTGAGACTTTGTAATATCAGAGTAGAGACTGTTACCCTGGAGGTGCAGGGTGAACCAGTGGAGTGTGAGCTGTGGACCACACACTAGACCACAGTCGAGGGTCTGCAGACGACAACAATCATGATGATGATGATGATGATGATGATGCTGTAAGGAAACCACGGGTTTTTCTGTTTGACCGACAACATGTATAAGAATAAGTTAGAAGTTAGAGTCGTGTCAAATATTTACATCCCTTTGTCCGTCTGTGGACGAGGAGCTCAGTCAATATCACAGTTTTGTTCCAGATAATGGTCTGATTGCATTTAACTGGAGTTTGGTTTGTGGGAAGTCTAGTAGTGACATCATGGTTGACATCATTTCACTGGACTATCTTGTATGAGCTGGACGCCTCGTCGTTGACCTCAGGGCTAATGGCTGCGCCACTGAACCAAACTGTCTCAGTTTGTTTCAGTTTCCTATGGCAGCAGCAGAGAAACAGCCACAAACAAGGACTAACGTCGGTAATGGACCAAAGATTTCAACGTAACTGCGTGAGATAAAGTATAATAACTGAAAATAACCCCAGCTGAATGACAGACATGGACTCCTTTAACTCATTTTTATATCCACCATCAACTCTTGTCGTATCCTGCAGAGTCAGTCCTGACATCTGTCGTTTAAAGTAAATTTTTTTTACACTTCGTGTCAAAATATAATAAAGCGAAAAACAAAACAGATCACAAGACAAACATGGATGAAAAAGTTCTGTCATCCTGAACATCTGCATCACTGCAGGCTCCAAAAATCTGATGTATCAACGTCAGTCGGTTGCGTTCAAAGAAAGACGAAAAACTGTCGTCTTTTTCTTTTAACCTCGACGCGTTAACTGCGTCTCTGGCGCTCAGGCGTTCTGGGGATCGAAGGCAATGACAGATTGACGCAGAGCAGACTCACTGCAGGCTGGAAATCACAGCTGCTCCATCTGTTAACACACTTCGGCTGTCTGAGCGCGTGAGAAAATGCACGCCTCCTGGTGGTTGTAGAAAAATTAGATCAGTTAGACAACCAGGAGCGGCGCTCTGTTTCCAGATGCGGGGACAGACCGTCCGTGATCGTCTCCGATTCCTGATCTGGAACCTCTTGGTGTGGAATTTAAGATTGTTTTTGAAGATGTGTCTTTATTGGTATTTATGATTTGACGGTTCAATTCCAGGCAACACTAGTTATGGGTGTCCTGTACTGTAGAAGTCAACATATGGCCTGTGGGTCAAAACTGTCCCACCGACAGGCTAAAGTACTAGTGTCAGTGTCAGTACTAATACTGTGCTTCTACCATCATAAATATTAAACAGCTCCCCTTCAGGGAACGTCTGACAAATTCAATTTTCTCACTTAATTCTGAATTAACATCAGCGCTCCCTGCAGTACCAGTGACAGACCACCGGTTCAACTACTCATGAATGTGGCCTGTAGGACCCCCTGACCCCAGGGAGACCCGTGAAACAGTCCAACTCAGACAGACTGTCCCGCAGTGAAGAGCAGCCTCTCATTAAACGGCAATTTGTTAAAGACCAATTAACAAGTAAACTGATCTGTGTGTGTGTGTGTGTGTGTGTTAGAGACCGTCTGCGTGCACAGTATTTCCTGGGAGACCGCCGGCAATAAGAGGGTCATTTATCAAGGTGACTGCACTGTCCCACCTAACTCCCCCTCCTCATCACTCTGTCATGGCAACTCTGAGGAATGGCGGCCCCCGCTGGCACTGATGAGCGGGGAGAGCGGGAAAGTGTGAGAGACAGACAGAGGTGTCGGCAGGAAAAAAATCAGCAATTTATAAAAACCAACGTTGCTCCTGCCGAGCTGCAAAAGTCATTTTAACTGATTTGGAAAACGACGATGATGGTTGTCTTTGTCTGTGGTCCAGCTGTCAATCAAACACAGCATCTACTCACATAGAACCAAACCTTCTGTCTATCCGTCTGTCTGTCTGTCTGTCTATCTATCCGTCTGTCTGTCTGTCTGTCTGTCTATCTATCTATCTATCTGCCTGCCTGCCTGCCTGTCTGTCTGCCTGTCTCTCTCTCTATCTATCTATCTATCTATCTATCTATCTATCTATTTATCTGTCTGTCTGTCCGTCTGTCAGCTGGAACAAGTGCTGTCTCTGGTACTGGTGCTGGTTCTGGTGCGTCACATATCTGAAACTGAGTTCCTGATCCAGACTCATCCTTTTTGAAGGGCCATCAATGCAGACATGAGGAAATTCTATTTTCTCCTTGTCTTTCCATCATCGTCTGCTGAAGTTTGGAATCATGGATCGTCTCCCATCCCAGATTCTTGGCACTTTTTCATAAGCTTTTTTTTTTTTGGTAATATACAGTTGATCTTTTTTTCCTGTGTCTGTGTTGAGGAGCTGTCAGACGGTCGGGATGGAACTTCTCCAACCGTGTGTACGACTGCTCTGTCGTGACATCATCTAATCTGGGTTGACTGCTGCACGGACTTGTGGGTAATCAGTTTTGTTGTTGTGATTTGGCTGGTTTATCTACATAAACAAGAAAGGTTAGACGCTGGCACGTCACCAACATCCGTCTTGGTCCTCTCATCTTTCCTCTGGTCCTGCCGGTGTCAAACGGGTCGTTCTTTACAAAAACACAGACACAATGAGGTGTTGTTTACGCCAACGCATAGAAATGGGTGTAAATAAAAGGTAAGACCGGGGCACGGATGAGATACTGTTCGCACTACAGCCATGATAAGAAGAGTTTTTTTTTTACAAAACGGATAGTTAGCAATAATACATTTTGTGTACATGCAGATACAATATAAATGTTCTTTATTTTTACCTGCGGTTGTTAACACAGAGCTTTTTTTTCTTATTACAATAGAGAATTTCAGCTAAAATCACTGCCTACACATCACTTAAACCATATTGAAGCCCTATTTCTGCCCTTCATTAATAATAATAAAAAAAAACAGGTTCAACGTTGGTTAAATAATCAAGGAGAGAAAAACCAGTTCAGCAGTTCATTAAATAATTGCCAGTTAATCTTGGTGAGTTCATGGTCTCACTGGTCTCCTGAGCTTCAGGATGTTCAGCTGAGTAAACGGTGACAATCATTCAGTTCTTCACTGGCGTCTGTAGAGTCGTGTTACTGAACGCACCGTTGTACAAATTAGCCATGAAGTTGGAAAAATATTAATCAAGCTGTGTGTGTGTGTGTGTGTGTGTGTGTGTGTGTGTGTGTGTGAGCTTTTTAGGCCTGTGGCCAATGAGGCTCCTAATGAAGTGTGCACAGGTTCAGGGTTAACACACACACTGAGCAACAACAGTTAATCTGTAATTAACCCTTCGGGCGGTCAAGTCGACACACACTGGGAGACTTATTCCAAATGGAGCAGCCATCAGGGGGCGATCAGTTCACAGCTCACGAATCGTACAATCCCATGGTCGGATGAGATACAATCATACACGACACGTATGTAACGAAAATAATGAGGTGGAGAAAGGAGATCCTCAAAGATTCTCTCCCAGACATCCATCCATCCATCCATCCATCCATCCATCCAGAGCCACGTCGCAGGGGCAACATTTGGAGGAGGGATACCCAGACTTACCCCTGACACATCCTCCAGCTCATCTGGGAGGCCAGCCGGGAAACTTAGTCGCTCCAACATGTCCTAGGTCTTCCTCTGGGTCTCCTCCTAGTGGGACATGACCCAAACACCTGCCGTGGGAGGCGTCCAGGGGGCATTCGATGTAAATGTCCAAGCCACTCAGCTGACTCCTCTCAATGTGGAGGAGCAACGGCTCTTCTCGCTCAGACACGATGAGAATAATGCTTAGCAAACCAAAAACTAATTTACTTGACAATTCATTTTTGTGATCAGCCAGGGAAAAGAAAAGGTGACTTTTAAGACAAGGACGGTCCAGTCTATCAGTTCTACCATGCTGCCCCCTGTTGTTGACTGGTTTTCTCCTCACGATCTAGTACAGTCACACATGTAAAGTGTAGCAGGTTGGGGTAAAAACTGTGGGTAAATTGGCAGAACAATTCAATTCAATTCAAACATTTTGATTCTCAACAATCCTCGCAAGGTGATCCAGTGTACACTGCATGACAAATAAAAATTGAGCTTGATTGGCAATCGTTGCAAAACGGAAAAAAATACACCATGCTTTAGAGAGACGACTGGGTTAAACAATTTAAAAAAAAAATCTGATCTGAAAATGTTGTAATTAATAATGTTTTTGTTTTCAAACTTCCAAAAATGGTATATAAAACCCACAAGGAAGTGAAAACTCCTCCGCTGCGCGTTGGAATTTATGTCACTATAACTGAAATGTACAGAGATGAGAGTAATTTCAATTACTAATTGAGCTAGTTATTGAAATTACCCGTAATGAAACCTGCGGGGCACCGGGACGTTTCCTGGTGGAACTTCTGATTCCACCAGATGTGATATTAATGACGTGATCATGTCAGTTATTGTTACTAATGGAATTATTTTTTTGTCTTCCTTCCACACATAGCACCTTCACGCCTTGTTCCCCAGTTTCATTAGCAACATCTGCCATCTTCTACCCCTCTCTACTGTCTCTTTCACTCATCCTCTGTTCCCTGCAGCCTCTCAGTGGCAGCAGCTCTGCTAATAATGTGTCTTTAGTTCTGTATGTGTGTGAAAAAAAGGTGTAGCAGAGAATGGGTGGTAGTGAAGAAGAGTTGTTTCAGCAGGAGATGAAGAAGATGAAGCTTGATGGATGTAGACGGAGGTGAAAAGAGAGCAGGATGTTGAAGTGACAGAGGTGGGGGAGGTGTAAAAAGCCTGTACATCTGCAGTGTGTTGGTGTTGTTGACTTAGTAATATTTTCCAAAGATGGCCCGGGGCAGATTGTAATTTATCAATAAAACCTTCTTTTTTTTCCGTGTCAGGAAATGACATTACTCTGAGGAGAATAAAGTTCGCTGCCAGTCTTAAAGCTGAGTACCCAGCGTCTGGGTGGATTATTGGTCACAGCCAGATCCTGGTTCAAACTCAGCTCTGCAGCGCTGACAGAAAATGACCTCAAAAACCTCGCACTCACTCACATCTTGCACTGATTGCTCTATTCTCCTGTGACCAAACAGAGGGTCACAGGGAAAAGAATCAACCTATAGCTGCATAGAAGGGAGTCAAGGTCTGTTAGGTCAAACTACACCTGAGGTACTCCTTATACACACAATATATTTATAATATTCTTTAACCTTCACAATATTTTGTTAGACCTTTATATTATGTTAGTCCTGATGTGAAATCATTGACATTGTTGCCGGAAAAGTCTCCAAATCTGACTGTTACTCCCAGATTATGAGACATTGGGGGGTAAAAAGTCAATGAAAGACTGCTCCTCATCTGAGGGCAGGAGCAGAAGGAGAAAAGAAGGAGGAGTCACGTCTGAACCCATTAAAACTGGACCTAAGACAAACCCAGACTTCACTTATAGATTTTAGTGACATCATCAGCATAAGTGGAAACTTCATGATGTCTGGATCAGGGAAACACAAACTCCCCAAGCTGCCATACAGACAACTTAGAAGGAGAATTGTTGAAGAAGAAAACCTCGGTGGCGCCCCCTATTTGGGATCTTGTCTTGTAAACCAGCAGCCCCCAACCTACACCGGACTTAGGCATGCTAACAACACTACACGACAGAACCTGTGACTTAAGCAAATTAGTCAAAATATAAACTGGATTTTTCATTGTGTCCTGACCGGGGTTGTTGGTTCCAGTCCTAACAGCCTTTATCAACAGGAGTGCAGCATCACTGCATTTCCACTCCACCTGTCTGACTTTATGACTTTCCATTAGTGACTTTCAGTCTGGTCGTCCCACCCAAACCACAGATTTTTTCTCTGTCTCTCCTTTAAAAAGGATGGGGCAAGGTCACAAACGGCCCCACCCTTTACAGTAGTGCAGGAACATGACACTTAAACACACCGACACACACACACACACACACACACACTCAGACAGGTACGTACGCACAGCTCGTTTTACCTCTGCCTCTACAAAGCCTCGTGGGAAGAGTGACATCATCCTCCTGGCCCTTTTTTTTCGAAGCTGTCAATCAAAGAAGACAATCGGGTCACAGGGTTAAATCCCTCCCTCCATAACAGGACTGAAAAGACGCTCCTTCTAAGTCCAGTATCGTATGACCGCAACTGACAACAGCTGGATGGATGTGTGTACCCAGATTGGACGGCCACAAATCACCTGACCTGGAGGGACAGATGTGAAGGGACAATGTCCAGTGCTCCCTTTGGTCTTCCTTTTTGCTCCGAAGCTTAATAAACATTTATAGCCAGTGGTTTCACATGGATGTAATGGTCGTGGGGGGGCAGTGGTGGTCCGGCCAAAATACCGGACTGGGATCCAAGGGTTCCAAGCTCGAATCCGCCATCTGCCAGGTTATCATTGAGGTCCACTGAGCATGGCACCGTCCCCACTCACTGCTGCCCACTGTTCACTTTAGTGATGGATTAAATACAGAGGTGACAATTGGTTGTGTGCAGTGGAGTGAATCACAATGTCACAATGTGATTCACTCACAGTTTTGTTTTCCTTCCATTCGTCGTTTTCCTTTTGTTAAATATTAAAAGTGGATTTCTGTCCATCCTGATGTCCTCTATTGTTTTTCAACAGTGATCTGAATGGAAACAACCTGACCGTCATCACCAAGACCGACTTCTCTGGACTGAAACACCTCAGAGTTCTGTAAGTCACAAACACTCTAAATAAAACAAACAACACTTTCCATATGCAAATTACTTTGTATTATTCCCTGTTTCCTTTAGGGGTTTGTGTTGAATATAAACTAAAATATTATTTACAAATGTTTATATTTTTTCCAAATATCTTTTTTGTTTCCTGTGTTTTGTAAAATCAACTAATTTGAGGACGGTCCCTGAGCTCTATCGTCACCTTCTCATATTCACCTCTGTGGTGATGAACATGGGATTAGACTGTATACTGTACTAGATTAAACAGTGTAAAACAGAGATTAAGCAGGTCTTTCCCTGCTGGCCAAACATGGAACAGCATCAGCACCTGGCTCTCGAAGTAACTCATTTTCAGATTGAATTACCTGGATGACTGAGGATCTACACAGACAAGCATCTGCAACAGCATTTCTTCTTGAAGGTTCTCTGTGCCAGTCCATCCACCACCATCTGTTATAATTAAAATTGTTATTTTTGACTCCATTCCATATGTGATGGATGCTTCATTGACCTTCATCTTTGTTTCTGGTCCTGTAACTTTCAGTAACCTTCACCCTAAAAAACAAAAGCCCCAATCTCTCAACCCTAAACCCTTATCCTTGATCCTAATCCATAGACCTTAAAACCTGAACTCTAAACCCTAAAACCCTTTAACCTATACTCTAAAAACTAAAACTAAACCCTGAACTCTTACCCTAAATCAACAGTCTTGAACTAAAATAAGTCGGGGGCCACTGCCCCCACTGTCATTTCACCGTAGGGCCACAACAACAGTTAATGTTCAATACAAAAGAAAGAAATGGTGGAAATGGAATAAAAAAAGATTAGTTTCCCACAATAATAAAATACTCCAGACGAGTCTTGTGATTCTCACATTCATCCAAAGCGGTGTCTACCACTGTGTGCATCCAACAAAACCAGTTTTTAGCATTGACTTGCAGTAGAATCCTTCTATAAAACTTTCACATCAAGGTGGGGGCCACAAAATATCGCTCCAAGGGCCACAAATGGACCACGGCCTGCAAGGTTGAGACCCCTGCCGTAAATTCTAGACCCTAATTCCTCAACTCTAAGACCTAAACCCTTTACCATAAACTCTAAACTCTCATTCTTTTATTTTATTCTTACATTTCTGTCAATGATAGTTCATTTCTTTTTCGTGACATCAAGGTAATTTGTGAAACCCAATTTTCTAGCCGTGCCGTCACTCACAGCTGTTGACAGTGCAGCAGCTTGCGTTTACCCCCAGTGACTCTGCTTGTTTTAAGTCACGTAGGAATGTGGGAATCACGGCTGCGACGGCGCTGAGGCCGCAGGGCCCGGACTGGAGCTTTGGTTCTGGGCTGACACATGAACCATCCGTAGGTTGTTGTTAGGTGTCAGTGTCAGTCAGCTTTATGACAGGGAGGGGTTTGTCTATCACCTTTTGACCTGGAAACACAGCGCCCCCTGGGAGAGCCTGGATGAGCGGCGGTTTCCTGTGTTAATGCGGTGAACGGGTCTGTGCTGAGTGTCAGTGATGGACATGAGGTGCTAAAAGGACGACATGTCACGGACTAATGACATCTCCGAAGAGATTAGTGAACCTCGGGGAGGGTGGGGTCGGACCGCCGTCAGGGGGGTGGGGAGGAGGCGGGGAGGTGAGACTGAAGGAGGTCAAGGAGAGATGAGGAGTTTTTATTGGATTGAGAATTAGATTCAAAGATTATTTTTGGTGGTTTGGTGGTAAAAACATTAACATCAGAAAAACGCACAAACAAAAACAAAGACAGGAGAAATGAGTCGAGGGAATTTTTTTTTTATCAGAATCTTTGAAGAATTGGGTAAAAAAAAAACATTATGGTACTTTTATGGTACAGAAGCTTTGAGAAAAACTGCAGTTGGAGATGCAGTTCCATGGTTGGCCAGTAGGGAATGGCTGGTTTAATCTATGGGTTTGTAAATTATATAATGCAGTACGGGTTCTGTGGAGTCCCATGTTCACCATCTCACAGGTGAATACGAGAAGGTGACAGCAGAGCTTAGGGACCGTCCCCAAGTTAGTTGTTTTTACAATACAAAGAAAACAAAACAAGAATGAAGAGGCTAAATTTTAGTTTTAGTTTATTTTTTCGTGTAGTGAAAGTGATTTTTTTTCCACAGACCAGGTACAGAGTATTTTTAAATTTTAGTTTACATTAGTGGTGTAAAAGTATTTTTTGGCTAAACCTTGTACAGATGTGGAGTAAATACATTTTCTTACCTCATTTTCAATGCTGTACCATAGTTAATGTAACAATATTGCATTAAATTACTATTCTCCTGGATGATGTTAAGGTTAATTATTAAGTGTTTTAAGATAAAAAATTTAAAATCACCATTTATGCAGATGATGACGTTCCTTTTCTTAAGGTACGGATGCGATCCTAACAAAGACCCATTGTCTCCTGTTCAGTTTGGTTTGTTTTGCTGCTGAGTAACTAAAATGATCCCAAACCTGGTACTCAATGTCTCAGGCCTTAAATCATCCAGAGAATACAAGTGATAAATCACAGCCAGAAGAATGGAATGTGAGATCAAGTTCACATGGGTGGTAGAGCCAGACTGATCATTCTGGTAAAAATAGAACCAAGCCCCTCCAGGTCTTCACAGAAATACGTAGCTGCTCTGAACTTTCCCGTGAGAAATACGTTTCAAATGGGTTTTGGATCAAATCCAGGTCAGTTTTATCAAACGCTGTTATCAAATATCCTGACCCAGTCCATCTTCTCCGTCCTAGTGTCTCTGATAGCTAATTCTAGTGCAGAGAAGAGACCAGTGGCATTTGGGTGGCAGTGGTGGAGACCCGTGCCCTTGAGATGTGATAGGAATAAGAGGATGGAGGAAGATAAAAAAGAAAAAAAGTGATACATTAATAATTTTGAGAAATGATCGTGCTAACAGCAACAATTGTTATAACTGCTGTAAACAGGCTGCCTGACAAGCAACAATCTTGTGGTTCCTGTGGGAATTGAACCCAGGACTCTCTGCTATACTATGGAATTACCCTGAATGAATAAATCCCAGTCCAGTCTTCCTGGTGGTGGTTCATTTCTTTTATCCTTTTTTCTTCTCTAGTCATTTCAAATGTAAATATCTCTGTTCTAATTAGGATAACATGATTAAATAGTTGCAGTGAAGGTTGACAGTATATCGTTGCTCTTAAGGCAACACTGTATCTCACAATATATAACAATCATCACTATGTGTACCGTATTTTGAAATTCTTGCCAGGAAACGCCGCGTGACATGTGTTAATGTGAACTAATTGTGGTGTTTGCAGTCATCTGATGGAGAACCAAATTGTCAACATTGAGAGAGGAGCATTTGATGATCTGAGGGAGCTGGAAAGACTGTGAGAACACACACACACACACACACACACACACACACACACACACACACACACACTCTCTCTCTCTTTCTTACTTCATTTCACAAACACACACACAGTCTGCTAATCTGACATGTTATTTCTGCACAGTCGTATCAACAAGAACCGCCTGAACCACATCCCTGAGCTGCTGTTTCAGAAGAACGAGGCTCTGTCCCGACTGTAAGTAAAACCTCTGACCTCTGCAGTGACCACACTGTGTCTGTGAGTCTCCATGAATACCTGGGTGGACAGTGGAGCTCACACAGGGAAGTCCAGCCAGTTGCAAATGCAAGGTTTTTGGCAATAATTTTGCCCAAATCATCATGGCAAGAGCAGCGCAACATGAAACGCTTCTTAACCAGAGTAAATGTTTGTGTTTATACTAGTGAAGAAACTAGTTTAGAAAAAACAAAACAACCAGGTTTCCCTGTGGTGCTTTTCTAGGCACAAAGACAAAGACAGATTAAATGAGAAGAAAGTACCAACCACAAACAGTACCCAGGTTTATTTTCATTAACTGCCAATGGAAAACCGTCTCTCTCTCTCTCCCTGTCTCTCTCTCTTTCTTTCTCTCTATATTTGTTTTTGATTATTTGTGTATTTCCACTCTTCTGCTTCCTTTAGGGAATATCTAATAGGACTTGGCAGAGCGATCAATCAGAACACACACACACACACACACACAGTACATGTATACACACCCACACAGGCTGTGCAGGGCTATTAACGCTCCTTCAGGCAGAAGTGTTTTTTTCACCTGCTGCGTTGATGGACTGAACGCCCCAGGCTCCTCATAAAACACACACAAACACACACAGTGTAGATGCAGCGTAATTGGAACACACACTGTATAACTGTCTTTGGGTTCTCCAGAATTTCAGCTGATTTTCAGTTTCAGGCCTGCAGGCACTCATTAACCAGTCAGGAATAATTCCTAGATCGCAGATTTCCATCTGTTTGTTTTGCCATTTTTCACACAGTAGCAATAAAACCATAAGTGAAATAGTAGGGATGCACAGAACTAAAGATCCAAACCAAAGACCAAAAAAATTCAAATAAAATGATAAAAAATAACTAATCTCAGTCGCTATTATTTAGCAAGGTTAGCTAGATCTTCAACTGGTTTTCCTTGATTTATCATAACTTCCTGTTTCAGTTGTTAAAAATTGAAAATGCGTTTTTGAGTCGTTTTTTGGCCAAAAATTTTATCTGCATCTCTAGTTAATGCACAGTAAGTAAATGGTAAATACACAGGCCTACATGTATCTTTGCAAAATTTAAAAATTAATTTATAATTTATTTTTCCACTTTTTATTAAAAAAAAGGTGAGGAGAAAGGATTCTGGGAAAAAATGGGAGCAGGCCACGATACAGGAATACCAGGCAACTAAAAGTTTGTGTGTGTGTGTGTGTGTGTGTGTGCAATTAACTTTCCCCTCAGACGTTTCCAGAGCTCCTCTCGTTTGGCAGACCTGTCCTCGTTAACGCACTTAATTGGCACAGTATCACGGATAATTAGAGGCGTGAAGCTGTTAGCTGAAACACGGGCCGACGCAGGGCTGCGGTGTTTAGAGGCGTTTCCGACCGTGAGCCTGTCGCTCACCTGACTCATTTACCTCGGCGGCACATCTGTGATTCCCCGTGATAATTGCTCCCATTAGCATTTTTGAAGTCTAATCGTGTGTGTGTATGTGTGTGTGTGTGTGTCCTAATGGAACTCATTTGCATTTAGACATCAACAAAGTGCAGTGTGTTTGTTTAAGGCTCTCATGAAGTCACAGTGACGTTACTCACCAGTGAGTTTACTCATGATCTTCTTTTCTTCTCTGCCTGTAAAGACTTGGAAATATAAACATTGCAGTTTTATAATCACTGTATTGATGGAAACACATTTTTATGGTCCTATGTCAGAAAATCACTTTACAAATAGATAGATAAGACCACTGTTTGAATTCCTGGCCCCTGCATTCTGCGTACAATCCCCTGATTATTAAAATAAGCTGCAATGCTGCCATCTAGTGACTTCCCCTTTAATATAAAATCGTGTATCCCCAAACTATTTTAAGGGACACATTATTGGCAAATTCCAAGCAGAGTTTTTTCATGTTTTCATTATTGGAGAAAAACCTGATAATGAAAAAAAACAAAAAAACAAAACCAGACACGTTAAAATACTGTTTCTGTTCCGCACTGATAGGCAAGTATTCCTTTTCAATGCCCTGACAACAACAGACATTTTAAGAGACAAATAACTCTACCTGTACGTGATATTTAATGATCAAATAAAACAGGGATAAATCGGTACCTCTATTTTTTAATATGCATTTCTGTTCAGGAACAAAAACTTATGTTTCTGATTCCTGTTTTTGCTCCTTAGAAAGATCAAAATCCTGCAGGGAAAAATATTTTGTGACTAAAGGTCCAAATGCTACAAACAGCTGTGGTTATTTTATTGTAATACACTCAATAATAATAATAACAATAATAATAGCGGTCATTTATATAATAATATTTTGATACTCTTGATGGAGTGGAACCCTCCTCTGCCCCAGTCCTGGTTCTGTTGGAGTCAGTTATTGTTTGTGATCATTAAACCTCCAGCAGTTTCTTCTGTGGTGGTTTGCCAGTGTGTAATGGGCAAACACTGTTTAACGATGGTTTGTTGTGGTACTTCTGGTTTCCCTTTTTCATGGCAGCTACATATTGCTGCCATCTGTTCTCCTGCAAAGTTATTGCATGTCATTATGGCAGCACACAATGTCCAGAGTGGAGGTCGTGGACCGCAGCCCCCGGGGCTGGAGGGACAGGAGGGCGGGGTTCAGTGAAGCTTGGATTTATGGTCAAACTGAATCAAAACTGTTTAAGTACAGGTTTGTTGACCTAACTATCGATCCGTCTCTCTGTCTGTCTGTCTGTCTGTCCATCGGTCAGCCCAGCTATCTATCTATCTTAAGAAATGAAGAAGCCTTTCCAGTTCAAAATGGTGAAGCATCTTCAGATCACTCTGCTGGTCCAGTTTTTTTTACTTTGTTGCCTCCAAGCAACAATCAGGGAACAGAGGCTCCTATGGTCAGGGCTTTGGTCGTCTGGTTTGATGCCTGGACTTTTCCTTCTGTTTTTCTCCCGTTTGTCGAACCCTTACTGTTGGGTTAAAACAACAGTTAAGGTGTGAATGGTTGTTTCAACTGTTGACTTCTGCGACTGGTCATCAGCTCTTCTGGGGCCTGAGAAGGACCCATGGATGTTTCTGTTCTCGTTCTCGTTCTCGTTGCTGTTCTTGATCTTACACTTCTTCTCGTTTTTGTTCTTCTTCTCGTTCCTGGTTCATTGGCAGGAAAACTTTTCAGGAATTCTTTGAGGAACGTTGCTCTGTTCCAATAATCAGTCCTCAAACAGACCTGTGAAGCATCATCCTGTGTCCAGTCACAGGGAACTGTCAATCATCAGGAGATTAACCAATGAAAATGACTGTCAACTTCTTCTTCTGTGGTGCTATGGCTGTGTATCTTCAGTCCCTGGAGCAGAGATTAGAGACATGCTCTTTTTTCGGAGACAGGTTTTTCCCAGAATTGCGTTTCTCTTGAAGTTGAGACTCTCTGTGTCCAGCTGCGTGTGGTAACAGTGGACAAGTTTGACCACAGGGAGGACTCAGACCATCGATATCTTTATAAAAACTCACTCTGATTTTCTTTGGTTCGCACCACAATGTCAGCTGGAGCGTTGTTGTCCCACCATGAATGATGACTTTCCTCTGTCATGTGGATCCAAAGTAGCACTGACACGCTGAGGACAGACGGAATGAATGATGGGAAGAAACACTCAAACACATGGACAAACAGTGGAAGACAAATATTAGTGAGGTGTCGGACGATTGACGGTGACTCTCACATCTCAGTTTCTGCTTCATTCTCACCTCTGGGGTTTCTTCAGACTTTCACTCTCTTTCACTCACCCTTCCTTCATCTGTCTGCAGGGTTCATTGTGCAGAATTGTTTCTGCAATAGATTATTATTCATTCAAGTTACCAATTGTCTTCATTGTTGTGTAATAAATACAACTTTCAATTTATCAAGAAACCCTGGTGTATAGACTTTATTAAATAAGGCGGCCCAAACAAGATGACTTGGTGGGCCGCCTGCAGCCCTTGCACCATAAGTTTGTCCCGTGTCCTTCATCCTGTCGAGTCAGCAGACAGGAAGGTTTGGAGAAAAAGCTAGAGAAGACAGATTGAGATGGTTTGGACATGTTCAGAGGAGGGACAGTGGATACATTGGTAGAAGATGGATCCTAGAGATGGAGCTATCAGGTAGGAGACAAAGAGGAGATTGATGGATGTAGTGAGGGAGGACATGGAGGTAGTTGGAGTCAGAGTGGAAGATACAGAGGACAGGGGGAGATGGAGAAGGATGATTCACTGTGGAACCCCCGGAAGAAGGGACAAGTTGAAAGGAAAAGAAGAAGATCACCAGACATCGCTGAAGTTTCCTTCTGGGACAGTCTTAGCTAACAGGTTTTATAAAGTGTCTCTCTCTCTGCCTATTCATCTATTTGTCCATCTGTCCTCTGGCCTGTCAGCCTACCTACCTCAGTCCTCCATATCCACCAAGACACCACAGTTTTGCCACGTTTGTGTCTCTGTGTCACCTGGACTGTCTTCCATCTCATCACTGAACTCTAATGGTGTTGAAGAGTCTGGTGGGCGGGGCTGTGGACCCTCTGTGTTTCATCTGGGAAGACTTTGTTTACTTTAGTAGTTGCTGTTTCCACATTGTTGGGCAACCAAAGATTCTCTGTTTGCTTGTTCTCCTTTGTCACTGAAGCCTCGACAGTTTCATGTCAACTAAAACACTCCGACCCCGAAGAACATATTTTTATAGCTGCAGCTTTTCATATCCAGCCCTGCATATTTGGTATCTCTGAAAAACCGCTGCATCGGAGGCTCCGTGGGTTTGAGCCTCCGTCGGGGGAACAGAATGAGTTTGTAATGATTTGTAATGACTGTATTTTTACATAAATACAAGCATGTGCATGTGTTTAGTCGAGCCACTAGTCAAACCAGGACTAAGAACATGTGGTTTTCTGCTCAGAGCACAAGTGTGGGGACGCAAGATGTCTTTGAAGGAGCCACTAAAATGTTTTTTTTTTTGTTCAGTATTAAAAACTCGTCCCCGTTGTCTTTAAAGATGTAAAAAAAGGGGTTCAGGCTGTAAAAACGTAAAAACGCAAACCGCTCCGGCCTCTTAATCCACTTTTCTGCTTTTGAACTAAGTGTGAGTTCGGTTTCCTACAGACGGTAAAATCTGGCTCCAGGGCTCAGTTTGGTTGTATTTTTTTAACAATGTCAGGTCAGGCTCGCTGTGCATGTCAGGTTTCATTTTCCTGGTTCTGGGAATGTTTTACAGGTGAAAGGGAATAAATCTTAAACAGATTAAAAGAGGGAAAGTCAAGGAAAAATCTATAGAGAATCTCTTTTTTCTTTTTTCTCCTTTTTTTAGTTTTGTAACCAATATTGTAGTTTCTGTAAAGTTAAGTTGTGGATAGAGGTTTTTGTAAATTTCATTCAGGTTTAACTTTTTGATTAAAGTTGTTGCGTCCCTAATATTAAAATATCAGCAGGCCTCAAATGAAAGGTCCACCTGTCAATCAAACACACTGTCCAATCACATGTGCTGTATTTACGTTTTTAAAGAAGATAAAATTAAATGAATATTTCGACACATGGATTTGAGTCTGGAAAGTTTTGGGTTCTAAACCTTCAGCTGCCAGGTTGTAACGCCCAGAGGGAGGAATGCTCACAGTACAGAAGAGTGTGATTTGGGTGGCAGTGGTGGAGATTGGTGCCCCTGACACCTCAAAAAAGTGAAGTAGCTATTTCTGAATGTAAAGTCTTACAAGATTGATGCCAATATAATTACGATATAAAGGCTATAAATTAAGAATGCAGTCGATCTTTGTATTTATTTTGCACTGAGGAAAAGCTAAATTCATTATTTATAAAATAAAACCCTGTTAGAAGTGACTCATGAGCTGGAGCCAGTCACAGCTCCAGGGACGTAGGAAGGTGTTGTCTGTGTAACCAATCAGAATCCAGCATCAGGAGTAACCTGTGTTTGACCTGAGGCTGAGAGAGACGGATGGACGGCTGTGAGGAGGAGAAAGATGAGGAGGGATGGAGTGGGAAAGTTTACCTTTCTCACCCTCCTCTGTGGGTAAGGGGCAGGGCGAGGGCAGGAAATAGGGTATTGTAACAGGGGGAGACGGCAGAACAACAGGGGTGAAAGGACACAAGGGACGAAGAGAGGATCAGAAAATGAGCAGAGGCCATGGATGGACAGAAGGGTAAATACGAGCCTGCTTACTGTCCAGCTGTGACCACTCTGTTTCCCCTCGGTCAACATCATATCTTCACCCAGGGCGTCCTGGAGACAGACGTCCCTGGAGACAGACGCCCTGGAAACCTGATGGGAAAGCATCTTTAATATTAGTGAGGCTGTGTGTGTTGGCAGTTCTCACCCATGGGTCGCGCCCCAAAATGGTTCGCAAAGACACAATTCTTGAGTCACAATGACGTGAATTCCTTTACAGTCGGGCTTCAGGACACGAGGACGCACGTATGAGGAACTTTGATTAGATTTTCTCCACCATGCGAGGAAACATCACGCTACGTCTGCTCCTCCAAGCTCCTCCTCTCTGCCTGATCCCAGGTCAGCTGTCAGCTCTGTCCTCTGTCTCCCTCTCTCAGCCAGATGAGTGAGGACACTAGAACGACCAAGGTGGTCATTTTATATCTTCAGAAAATCCTTGTTTGTCCAATGAAAATAATACAAGCAACTCCCTCATTCTCCATTAAATGGTTAATTAATCCATTTTGTGAAGATAATATAACATGTTTTTGTTACTACAGCAATTTTTATTAGGAATATATTTTGGTTTGGTTTGTAGATGTTGAGATAATTCAAATTAAGTGGATTACAGATATTTTTATAGGAAAATACAGTTGAGGTCAGAGCAGGAGGGACATGTTTAAACAGATTAAACTGGTCTCCTGAAGAACTACTGTTTGTTTTTATCTTTTCTAGTGAATTTTTCAGTTTTGATATATATACGTACATCAAAGTCTAACACTTGTTGGATTTCTTTTCGATTAGTCTGACTGTCAGACTGCTCTTCATCTGTATCACATTTTATTAAATGGACCCTAATCTATCCAGTATATAAGTTTCAGAAACTTCCCACAGCCATCACTCCTCCTCAAGCTGGTAGACATTTTCCTACGACAGTGAACGCCTCACTGACCCAGTTCAGTTAAATAAAAAAAATAATGATTTATCATAAATACTGACACCTGGAAGTTTCGAGGTTTGATTCCAAACCTGGAAGGTTTTATCTTGAAGATTAATCTTTTAAAAACGCTGAGGTCGTTGTGTTTTTTTTAACCCCTCGATGACTGTGCCTGTGCCCCACTGACTTAGACTGTTCTGCTGCTGCTGTGAGTGTAACAGCAGATATATATTACAGCAGCGTTATCTGGAGTCTCATCTGTGGTCCTGCTCCTGCTCTGACCCTGACTTTAATGGAGTGTGTCTGAGGTCCTGCAGGGCAACAGCAGATGATGTTCAACATCCTCCTCTGTGGTTTATCTCACTCGCACAAAGGCGGTGAGGTTAATATCCCGTGGATTTTAGTTTCTGCTGCTGCGGCTGCTGCTGCTGCTGATGACGATCATCTTTTTCTCCGTGCTGTCCCTCACAGCCGTAGCCGTGTGTCCATCAGTGATAAAGATGAAGCTCTGCAGTAGTAAACCAGTGTAATCACTGACTTCCTCTGGACTCCAGGAAACTCATTAAGGAAAAGGATGAAATGGTGTTTAGACTCTGTAGTAAACCTGCTGCTAATGAGGAGGACAGGAATGAAAATTAGCTAATCTAAACTCAGATTAGATTTTTGGATAAGACTAGACATTTTGGGTTAGACTATGTCACCTAATCTTGATTCTTATAAAAATGGGAAAAGTAATAATTAGTGCCTGGTGACAATCAGTCACAGTTAATTGATAAAATTATCATTTTCAGTTTGTTTTTATACAGAACATTGTTTTTACATAATATTCAAATACCTGTGTCCACAGCCTGCTGCCATACCTGTGTCCACAGCCTGCTGCCATTGGACAATTTCAGAATCATTTCAATTTGATTCTGTCAATCAAATATCCACACACATACATGTGTGTGTTAATTTCTTTGACTTCTATTTAAAGAACATAGAAAGAGCAAAAGTTTTTCATTTTCTTTTTCCAGGGATCTGAGTGAAAATTTCATCCAGGCCGTTCCACGCAGAGCGTTCAGAGGAGCCACGGAACTCAAAAATCTGTAGGTCTTTAAAAAAGTAAAAAATTTTTAATTGTATTATTGTGCAAAAAAATACACCATGAAAAAGAGAAGATAGAATTAAGAATTTTCTAAGAATTTTTCCAAAAAGCAAAGTTGCACACAGTGTTGATGTTGCTGGTACAGTATAGCTGGTGTTGATGGTGTTAATGGTGTCGATGAATCCCAAACTGAATGTGTTTCCAGTCAGATTGACAAGAATCACATCAGCTGCATCGAGGAGGGGGCGTTCAGGGCCCTGCGTTCTCTGGAAGTTCTGTGAGTATTTCTCATCATCTACTCACAAACGTTGACGAGTTCAGTGTTTACGTTGAAATCACTCTCCTCGGTTTGTCTTCTCAGGACTCTGAATAACAACAACGTCAGCAGGTTTGTCTTCTCAGGACTCTGAATAACAACAACGTCAGCAGCATTCCTGTCTCCAGTTTCAACCACATGCCCAAACTCCGCACCTTGTAAGTCTTTGGACACTTTCCTGTTACCCCTCCACTAAAGTGCTGTGACTCTGACTCTGTCTCCACATCTTTTGATTTCCCTTCCTTATCCTCATTATTCTGTCTGCTCATCCATCTGTCTTCTTGTCTCCCCGTGTTCTCATCCTTCTGTCTTTTCATCCCTCTGTCTTCTCACCCTTCTGTCTTCTAATGCCTCTGTCTTCTCACCCTTCTGTCTTCTAATGCCTCTGTCTTCTCTTCCTTCTACATTCTCATTCTTCTGTCTTCTCGTCCCCCCACAGTCGTCTCCACGCTAACTCTCTGCGCTGCGACTGTCATCTGGCCTGGTTGTCTCCGTGGTTACGGCAGCGTCCGGCCTTGGGCCTCTTCACCCAGTGCAGTTCTCCTCCCAAACTGAGGGGTCTCAACTTGGCCGAGCTGCGCAAGAGTGACTTTTCATGCTCAGGTGCAGTATCTGAGGGACAGTCAGAAACACTGGTCTTCAGCTTCAGCCCAGAAGACCAGCCCACAGCTCAGACTGTGACATCATGTCACTCAGGCTGATGACCGTGTGTGTCTTTGTTGGTTGTAGGACACGGCGGCAGTGCCTTTGTCCAGCCCTGCAGCCTGACGTCTGGATCTTGTCCTCCAATGTGTTCCTGCAGTAACAACATAGTAGACTGTAGGGGGCGGGGCCTGACCGCAATCCCCGCCCACCTTCCTGAGGCCATGACTGAGATGTGAGATGTTCTTCTGTTGTTGGTATATTGACAGGTGGAGCAGGATCAGTAAAACTCAGATATGAGTCAAAATTTGTTGAAGAGACACCGTAGTTTTACAATGTGTCTGAATTCAGTAAATTATTAAATCTCAACAGTTACAAGTTACTTTTGACTCTGATTTTATTTTTATGCATTTGTTGGGTGTTAAGCTTTTATTATTATTCAGTTTTATCTGAATATTAAAACGTTAAAAATAAATTCTCTTCCTCTCTGCAGCCGTCTCGAGCAGAATGGCATCAAGTCAGTTCCTCCCGGAGCCTTTGCCTCCTACAAGAAGCTTCGTCGGATGTGAGTCCTCCTCCTTTCTCATAGTTTTGAGATTGATTTTCATATTTTATCATCTATATAACATAGTGCTTTTATAAATAAACAATCACCACATTTTCAACATATTAAAATCTCAGATTAAATCATCTTTATCTCATTGCTATTGGAAGAGAGGAGAAGAATAGAGTGGAGTCAGGATGGAACAACTGGAGAAAAGAGTCAGGAGTGATCTGTGATACAAGAGAGTCAGCTAAGGTGAAGGGAAAGGTTTACAGGACAGTGGTGAGACCAGCCATGATGGATGGATAAGAGACACTAGGAATAGGTAGAAGACAGGAGACAGAGCTGGAGGTGGAGGAGTTAAAAATGCTGAGATTCACTTTAGGAGAGACAAGGATGGACAGGATCAGGAATGAGGTGATTAGAGGGAAAACACAGACAGAAAGGTTTAAGGAGAAAAAGCTAGAGAGGCCAGATTGAGATGGTTTGGACATGTTCAGAGGAGGGACAGTGGATACATTGGTAGAAGAATGATCCTAGAGATGGAGCTACCAGGTAGGAGACAAAGAGGAGATTGATGGATGTAGTGAGGGAGGACATGGAGGTAGTTGGAGTTGAGTAGAAGATGGAGAGAACAGGGGGAGATGGAAAATGCTGACTCACTGTGACAACCCCTGAAAAAGGAACACGCCTAAAAGAGAAGAAAAGATTTTAAATGTAAACAAATTACATTACATATTCTAATTAATAACTTCCTCCTTCCTCCTTAATTTTATCATCCTCTTCACCATCCAATGTCCCGAGTATTTCAAAACAGACGTTTTTATGAACTATAAATATTGTAGAGTACAACAGTGCACTCCTTGACTTCCCCTTCTCTAATGTCCAACGAAGCACATAAATAATTGAATGAGAACAATAATTACAGTAACAGCATCAGCAGTAAAACTCCTTTCTGTTCTAACAACTTTGCATGATGATCGTGACACAGAGCGTTTAAATATCGATTTGGCCTGAGCCGAGGTCGTCTGAACGTCATCTAAACTCAACACGCAGACAGGGAGGCTGTGGTTTGCGCAGCGGCGTCCCTGGAGGCCGGTCTCGGCCAATGAGATCCCAGGATATTAATCCCAGAATAAGAGACTGTCAATAAAATACTGGCCTCCGAGACCCCGGTTCCGAGCCCCGGACCGGGCTCCTCTGTCTCCACGGTTCCCTGAGATGTGGTTTCCCCGCTCGACATAACAAACAGTCTCAACACTGAGCAGATCTTGATTTACATCAGTCTGGGATCAGATACTGTACGGCCCCCGGCGGAGGATCTGCACAAAAACAAACCACAACAATGACGCCTGTGCCTTTCTGACTCTCTCTCTCTTTTTTATTCCTTTCTTTGTGGTTTCTGCTCCGACCACCATTACTGCCTTTCTCCTCTTTTCTTCCTCACTCATTTCCACTCTCAGGCATTCTTTCACTTCATGTTGTGGTTTTTTCTCTTCTCTCTTCCTCTTTCGCTCCTCTTCCTTGTCCTCTTACATCATCACTGTGCCAGACTGTGCAGAGCGCTGACGGTGGAGTTGATTACATTTCCAGCCTGGATTAAATGCATTTGCTTTGCGTTTGTTTTGACAATTGTGCGAAAGTCCCGGCTGCGAGACTTGGATTTGATTATCATATATGGTTAACAGGATTCTGACTGAATAAATACGTCTCCCTTCTCCTCCTGCCTTCACTCCCTTCATCCTTATGTTAATGCTTTAGGGCAGTGGTGTCAAACTCATCTCCACAAAAAAAGCCGTCGTCTGAACATTTTTTACGAACAATGGACAGCAGCTGTGCCCTTTTTTTCCCTTTCCTCCCATTGAACTATAGACAAACCTGTATATGTACTGAGGGGTTGAAAACATTTAGACATTTCTCTTTGTCCTACATCAAAACCCTGTCAATTCACCCTGTTTGCATCTTTATTTGTGTGTTTCCAGAGACCTGAGTAACAACCAGATCTCTGACATCGCTCCAGACGCTTTCCACGGCCTGAAAGCCTTGAACTCACTGTGAGTACAACTGTGTAGTGATGACTCTTAGTGTGTTTGGACAAAATCAGCAAAATCTCTGATCTGTTTTTTTTTTTAAATAACTAGTCAATGCTACCGTGTGTGTTCGTGTGTGTGTCCAGTGTTCTGTACGGGAACAAGATCACTGAGCTGCCCACTGGAGTGTTTGATGGTCTGACCTCACTGGAGCTGCTGTAAGTCCAAACCCAAAGATGGATGTAGTTCATCAAAAGTGTCATAAATCCTGCAGGATAAAAAAAATAAATCAGATGTCAGAAAATATATCGTTGACCAGGCGTGAAGTTTTTGTTATGGTCATCACTGAAACACAGATTCAAGAAATGTAGCTTAATTAAGGAGGAAGAGACTGAAGATCTATGAGACAGTGAATGGTTTCACTTTCACAGGTTTTTATCAAAAAGAATATGTATAATATATATATATATATAAATGAGGACATTCGATTGAAAGACGATTTCAGTCTTTACAGCACGCTCAAAATTATGTCACATGCACTCGTTCTTCACAACTCTTTGATATTTAATCCTGAAAAGAAGGAAACAAGACTTTATCACAGCAGACATGTCCAAACTCTTCCACTCAGGGGACACTTTGGCTGCAGGTTTTTCTTCCAACCAAGTAGTAGCACAGCTGAGTTTACAGTTTTAATCAACTGAGCTCAGTCACCAGACAGCTGATTGGTCAGCTGATTGTTTTTTTTTGCCCACTGTTCATTTTGGTGATGGGTTAAATACAGAGGTGACATTTGGTTGTGTACAGTGGAGTGGATCAGTTTTCATCCCTGTTTTAAATGGTTTCAGCGTCATTTCTTATTGGATTGTCAATTCAAAGATGTAAATTGTGGGTATAAATCTCAATTATTGTTGTTTTTTCCAAGTCTCTCTGCAATTGTCTTTAAATATATGGTGAAAACTCACTGCGTGTCTTTTCCCGCCTTTGTCTTTGTCCTGCAGGCTCCTGAACGCCAACAAAATCCACTGCATCAGAGCGACCGTGTTCAAGGATCTGGAGAACCTGGCTCTGCTCTCCCTCTACGACAACAAGCTCCAGAGTTTGGCCAAAGGCACCTTCAGCTCGCTGCTCAGCATCCAGACCCTGTGAGAGAACGTCGTCGCCCAAATGCACCGTTGGAGTTTCTGCTCTGGTTACTGCCACCCTCATGCTGTGGTCTTTCTCATCTCCCATCAGCCACCTGGCCCAGAATCCCTTTGTTTGCGACTGTAATGTGAAGTGGCTGGCAGACTTCCTACGCTCCAACCCCATAGAGACCAGCGGGGCGCGCTGTGCCAGTCCTCGCCGCCTGGCAAACAAACGCATCGCACAGATCAAAAGCAGCAAATTCAGATGCTCTGGTCAGTGATCGTGTGTGTGTGACAGTGACTGTGTGAGTGTACTTGTAAGGATTCTTTCACTGACATAAAACTTTTTTTCTCTTTTTTTCCCATGACAGCCAAAGAACAGTATTACATACCAGGTGATGACATGAGTTTGTTCATTTCTGCATCTTTGTGTGTGTCTCTTCTCTGATGTCACTCCTTTACAGGGACATTTAACTGTTTAAAGTGGGGGATGCATGTGTACAGTAGGTTTGTTAAACGCATATTGTCATTATAATCATGTAATATATATTTAGTGTTTGTGTAAACCAGCTGGAGTCTGATTGAATAACCAAAATGTCCAGGAATTTCGGGCCCAAAGGTCGACAACATAGGTCTACTAAAAGTTCTGGGTCTACATGCTGTGTAAAATATTTATATTAAAACTATTTAATGCTATAAAGAATGTCAGTTGTTAACTTGTTATGTTATCAAACATCTCTTCCTACCTGGTCTTCACCCAAAACCTGGTGTTGTAATCTTTATAAAAACATCACTTATCCCAGAAAAATCATCTTATAAACAAGTAATGAATAAGTAAAGACACTTTTCAGTGCTTTTTGTGTTTTTCAACAGTGACCTTAACAAATAAGATTCACGATTTCTTTCTGTGTCTTGTACCGACATCTCTGCTGTGAAACAAATGGGAAAATATGTAGAAATGCATCAAAAGTATTTGATAAACAAAATCATCCTTACACTGATCTCACTGACAATATGTGTGTTTGGACGTTCAGGCTCCGAGGACCGACGTTTGAGCTACGAGTGTAACAGTAAGCCTGTGTGTCCCGCCAAATGTCGCTGTGAGGCCAACGTGGTCGACTGCTCCAACCTCAGACTCACCAAGTTCCCAGAACACCTGCCGTCTTCCACTGAAGAGCTGTGAGACACACTCACACACACACACACACTCACACACACACACACTCTGGGCGGTTTGTTTCATGGATATTGATGTTGACATGTGTAAATGTGCTCCTGCTGCATGGCTGCACAGCGACTGGACACACACTGGTTTCAAACCGACACGTCCACTAATGATGTTGTTCCTGTTCCTGGACTTGGTCTCTGTCTCTGTCTCTGAGTCTGACTCTAATCTCTGATTGTCTCTAGGCGTCTCAACAACAACGATCTCTCCGTCCTTGAGGCCACCGGAGCCTTCAAGGGTCTGACGCAGCTGAAGAAAATGTAGGTCACCCCCCAGGACCTCCACCCAGGGCTTTGGCTCTTCACACAGTCCATGAGATAGAGCTAATAGGCTAAGAGGCTACAGACCATAGATTACATTCTATAGACCTTAGACCCGGCATGGTATGAGGCAGGTATTTAGTCTCCTGCGCCCTCTTTAGGTTCTGAAGTTCATTCTGGGGACCAGATCAGCAGTAGTACTTACTGCTGTAAGTTTTTTCTCTGCTATCGATTGGGGAGATGCTAGCTTGAAAGGAAAAACGCAGAAATCAAGTTCAAAGAGTTCAAGAGTTCTTCATAATCATTGCACATTTGCGTTAGAATCTCCTGCTTATTGAAATAGATCATTAAAATGAGCTTCAATACTGCCATCTAGTGACTGTTGCTTACATGTATGTACAGCGGTCCCCAGAACTATTACTGTTTAGGACACACATAATTTGGACAAACCCAGACACTGTGTCAATGGGTTTTTATTACTGGAGAAAAAATGGAAAATAGTGCTAACAGTTGTAACGTACCTATGTTAATATTGGCCACTGGTATCACTGTACCATCGACCACAGACCATAGATTGTAATGATTTTGTCTTCTGTTTCCTTCAGTAATTTGAGCAACAACAAAATCTCTGACATCGAGGATGGAGCTTTTGAAGGAGCTTCCTCAGCGGTGGAGCTCCATCTCACAGCCAATCACCTGGAGTCAGTGAGAGGCAGCATGTTCAAAGGCATGGAGGGACTACGGATGCTGTGAGTGGAGACTCACTGAGACGGAAGAACAGATGATCAACAAACTAAGAAAAATACTATAACATTTAAATCACATAAACAATAATAAAAACATTTTTTTTAACCTGAATACAAGTTAATATTTATACTGTTGGAGAAACTGTGGATAAGTCACATAAAGAGTTATAGTAAAGTTAGTAACTTAACTAGTGTCTATTTCCAGTGTTGTGACTCCTCTGTAGGACTTTATGAGAAACACATCTTAAGATCAATGATACTTGATTGGCTTATGTGTGTGTGTGTGTGTGTGTGTGTGTGTTTCCAGGATGCTGCGGAACAACAAGATCAGTTGTATCCACAACAGCAGCTTCACAGGACTCACCAACGTCAGGCTGCTGTCACTGTACGACAACCAGCTGAGCACCATCCTGCCTGGAGCCTTCGACACTCTGCCCAACCTGTCCACGCTGTCAGTGTTTCTCACACACTCACCAGTCCAGTCCTCCTCAGTGTCTCCTCCTTCTCTGTACCTCCTTCCCCTCAGTGTCTCCTCCTCTCAGTATCTCCTCTTCTCAGGATCTTCTCCATCCAAGTATCTTCTCCCGCTCAGTATCTCCTCTTCCTTAGTATCTCCAACTCCTCAGTATCTTTTTCTCCTCTCTGTCCTCTTCTTCCCAGTATCTCCTCCTCCTCGGTATCTTTTCCTCCTAAACATCTTCTCCCTCTCAGTGTCTCCTCCTCCTCTGTACCTCCTCCACTGAATCTTCTCCCTCCTTTGTCCTTCTCCCTTCTCCTCCTTTGTCCTCATAATCTTCTCCTCCTCAGTATCTCCTTCTCCTCTGTATCTCTTCAGTATCTTCTACTCCTCGGTATGTCCTCCTCTCAGTATCTCCTCTTCTCAGTATCTTCTCCATCCAACTATCTTCTCCCTTTCAGTATCTTCTCCCTTGCAGTATCTTCTTACTTCTCCTTAGTTTCTCCAACTCCTCAGTATCTTTTCCCTCTCAGTATCTCTTCCTCCTCTCTCCTCATTATCTTGTCCTCCTCAGTATCTGAAGAGATCCTCTGTGTCTCTTCAGCATCTTCTCCTCCTCCGTATGTCCTCCTTCTCAGCATCTGTCCTCCATCCCAACAGGAACCTCCTGGCCAACCCCTTCAAGTGCGACTGTCGTCTGTCCTGGTTCGGTGTTTGGCTCCGGAGTCGCCACATCGTAACAGGGAATCCTCGCTGCCAGGGCCCGGCCTTTCTCCGGGAGATTCCACTGCAGGATGTTGCGGTGCCTGACTTCCGCTGTGAGGACGGTACGGACAGAACCTATCTATCTATCTATCTATCTATCTATCTATCTATCTATCTATCTATCTATCTATCTATCTATCTAATAGTATCTTAAGTTTTATTTTGAAAATGCAATGATATTTCAACAGCACATCCACGGTAACAGTCGGTAGCAGCTGTCTGAAACTATACTGGAACTGTTTTCTTTTGTCTTTGGTCCTTTTTCTCAGAAATGTCATTAGGAACTGTTTGGGTTAGTTCAGCCCTAATCCTAAATCAAAGTTTTTGATTCTTTGGGTCTTTATTATAAAGTGTGTTTGTATCCTGTGGAGAAACAGCCGTGATCGTATCCTTGTGTTTGCCTGCACTCAGGATCGGTACTGGAGGACAGCAGCTGTGCTGCAGGGACTCAGTGTCCGAGTCAATGCACCTGCGTGGACACGGTGGTTCGCTGCAGTAACAAACACCTACAGGCTCTTCCCAGAGGACTGCCGCGTAATGTCACAGAGCTGTGAGTTGGAAAATAACACAAACACAGAGGCGGCCCACTGTGACCCACACAGAACTGCTCCCCTGAACGCAACACTTCCCAGGTGTCACTCTGACACTGAAGTAGCTTTTAAGTTTTGGAAATAAAAAATCTGTTATTTTTTCTTTGTGTTGTGAAAATGTCCCCAGAATCTGCAGTGTTTTTGTTTTTTTTAAAGAATTAATTTTTGATGAGTTGTTTTGTGATGTTAGAGTTAAACACTGAGATAATAGGACACTTCCCATGTAAGGAGGTCAAAAATTGTAGAGAAATTTGTTGACAAATTTTGGGTGTGTTATGCAAATAATATTAAAAACATATGGAGGGTTTTTTTTGTTTTTTCATGAAAAGAAAGTGCACTTTAAAATATGAACTAAACACTGATTTATTAATTACATCAAATTGATGTGAATGATGTAAATAAACTATGTCAATGTTGAGTCACTGTCTGAATCTGTATTGTCTCTGTCCTCTCAACAGATACCTGGATGGAAACCAGTTCACCAGTGTTCCTAAAGAACTGGCCACCTTCAAGTATCTGCAGCTGGTGTAAGAACAACCTCTCACATTTTCATACTTTTTATCGACTCACTTTTAGCGCCTCTGGTGAGATGTTTTTCCCAGACTCCATCACTGCTCTGACCTTCAGATGCAGATTACAGATTACAGATGCAACTACATATTACTGCAGTATTTTATTATTTATCTACTTTACTAATATTGATCTTTTCTCTGCAATAAAAAAGCTTTAATCTATCAGTTTAAGAAACTCTGCTGCACTGACATTATAAAATTCTTGGTGCTCCCAGGGGCCACACAAGCTGACCTGGCGGGCTGCATTTGGCCCCTGGGCCTGGGGTTTGTTACATGTGATAGTCAGAAACTGTACTAGAGTATTTCGAGCTTTTATTCATGCTATTGTACTAGTATAACTAACATTTTCACTGTTAGCCCAGTAATTCACATATTTTTTCAATTATTTTAGCTGTACTATAAGTTGTAGTAGTGTCAACGATGAGGCTGCCATGTACGAAAATATCCAGCAGGGGGAGCTGTAAACGGCACAGTTATATTTGAGTTGAAACGTTTAATTGAATGACGTCACCTTTTGGGTCCAGTGTGTGTTCCCGATGTAAAGTATTTGATTTTTCTAACTTTTGGTCAACAGAGACTTGAGCAACAATAAAATCAGTTCCCTGTCCGACGACTCCTTCTCCAACATGAGCCAGCTCACCACCCTGTGAGTACACACACGCAGAGGTTTCCAGAACATTCTGTAGCTTCTGATAGTTTTCCCTTAGGAGTGATGGAGAAGTTCCACGGAACTTTCTAGAACATTGTTTTGCTCTCGTCATTCCCGAGGTGCTGATTTGTCGATATTGCACATAGACTCCGGTTCTGGTTCTGGTTCATAATATAATTTTTTCCACGTTCTAAGTACCTATTAGAGGATTTAAGTATTTCCAGTTCCTCTCTAGAACCGAACCCCGTCTTTATAAAGTCTTAGCGATCCTGTTTTTTGACATGATTTCAATACAGTTGACCCGTTAGGACGGGTGTAATGGCAAACAGCGCCCTCTGTAGGTAGAAATAATGTTACTTTTAGACAGTGTTTATTTCATAAATAATATTTTTGAATAATAAATGATATTTGGAATTTTTTATATACAAGTTATATATCAATTTTATAATGCTGTTTATCAAGCATTACCTAATGTTATGTTAAATACATTTTTTTTGGGTCATGGCTTCATAGAAAGTGATTATTACTTGGTGACATACAACGGAATTCAATCCATCACCATAGTCAACAGTTTAGTGAGAGCTCAGTGCTGTAGCTAGCACACCTCTCGAATCCACCAGCTGCACATACCTTGGAAGGAGATACCTTGGTAGATTCTTCCGCTAAGCACTAAAAGCTGAGCCGCCCAACGTGGGGCTCGAACCCACGACCCTGAGATTAAGAGTCTCATGCTCTACCGACTGAGCTAGCCGGGCTGCATTGTGGTTGCCTGAAGACAGACAATTTGGTAACCTGTGTTGTAAATAACATTTACAATATTTTTAATCGTCACTGTGCTCCTCTGTCAGTTCAAGTATTATTAGGTTTACATTCAGTGACTTCAGCCTAGTATATTTTGTGTAATAACATGGAGAAACTATGTTTATTTTATATGTTAGCAAACCCAAATTATTTACACACTGAGTCGACACTTTTATTTAAAGAACAATAAAGAAATGTAAGAAGCAGAACATTTTTGTAATTTTATATAAAAGGAACACATAATGTACGAACAGTGTATGCTGTATATACGATCTAATCCGGACAGATTAGGTATCCCTTACATGAAGGATATATAGTTGTGGTTTAATGTGACTCTTCATTCTCATCTTCATCATCTGCAGGATCCTCAGTTACAACTCACTCCGCTGTATCCCTCCACTGGCTCTGGGCGGCCTGCGCTCACTAAGACTGCTGTGAGGAAACACACACACTCACACACACCGTACACACACACACACACACACCATAGACACACTCTGGAATAATCATAAAAATAATAATGAAACTAATGTTAATGTTTTTTCAGCTCTCTCCATGGCAACGACATCTCTGAGCTTCAGCAGGGAATCTTCAACGACGTGTCCTCCCTGTCTCACCTGTGAGAACCTACACACACACACACACACACACACACTCACGGAGTATCACGTCTCTGTTTGGTCAATTAAATTAACTGAGAAAATCCATGATTTCCGCAGTTTTATTGATCTAAAATTCTGCCTGTGTTGTATCATCATCATCATCATCATCATCATCATCATCATTTGACTCTTGTTCATCTCTGAGTCTGTGAGCAGTGAACATGGACATTGTGATGGTCCACTGGAGGTTTATGAGGAGAGGATTTTCATTTATTTTTGTTCTTTCTCTTTATCCTCCTCACTAGATAGGCGATCCAGCTTGTCAGTCAGTCAGTCAGTCAGTCAGTCAGTCAGTCAGGGAGGCCAATGAGTCAGGCTGTAAAATTAGCGTTGTGTGGAACAGAATCCCTCAGCAGATATCGACTCCTCTTCTCTCCAGAGCCTCTTCAGAGGAGTCGGCTTCTAAATAGAAACTCCGAGATGTTACTTGACCTTAAATCAAAACAATTTGAGCTGAAATAACATCTTCCAGACAAAATGATCTAAAAACAGACTAATGGGCTGAAACCACAGCCTCCAGGTCACAGTGCAGCATCATGGTACCAGATAGTGGTGTCCACTTATTTTTTTTGTTTGTTTTGTTTTATGTAAATAAAAAAAATTTGAATCAGATTTAAAAAATATATATTTTTTCTCTATACGTATTTGTGTGTAATAATTGTAATAATAACAGATGCGCGTGTCTCTGTACTCTAGCGAAGCAATGAGGTCAGACAGCTCCACCGTGTGGCCTTTAATATAGATGCAGTGTCTTCTTCCCTTCCTTTCCTTATTCATTTCTCAAATATTTTCTTTGATTCTTCGCTTTTTGACTTAACAAATGAGACTTTTTCTTTACTCACATCCACCAGGCGGAATTACACCTTTTATTGAATGAATGAATGAATGTTTTTTGTGTTTTTTTTTCTTTCTTCTTTTTATACAACATTTACTAAAACATACAGTAAATACTTTATAAAGAATAGTTATATTACACAATGGAAATTATTTCATATAAAATAATATTGTAATAATAAAATAACAATAACTAAATTCAAATAATATTCTAAAGATATTTTTCTTCAAATTAATCTATCAAGTTTAATTTTTTTTTATTTATTCATTGTTATATTATTTATCCCTAGTTGTTTCCTGTTGCTTTTACAGTTTAGAGCAGGGGTGTCAAACTCAATTTTTACAGCGGGCCAGAATTGAACCTGAAACTCAGTATTTAAGGTCTACACACTGGTGGACCAGCTATAGTGCCCGTTTGAGTTTATAACGCATTCCAAAAATAATTACGCTGTGGGCCAGATTTGGCCCCCGGGCCAGAGTTTGACACCTGTGGTCCAGAGAAATGGTGAAGTTTTCTGCTCTTTTCCAAATCTCTGCCTCTGTGTGTGTTCAGTGCCATCGGAGCCAACCCTCTGTACTGTGACTGCCGTCTGCTCTGGCTCTCAGACTGGGTGAAGAGCGGCTACAAGGAGCCCGGCATTGCCCGCTGCACCGGGCCCCGGGGCATGGAGGGCAAACTGCTGCTGACCACCCCAGCTGATAAGTTCCAGTGTGTGGGTGAGTGAAGAGCAGGTTCATGGGGAACAAAAAGTTTCAGGCTTAGAGACAAGATGGTGTAGATGATATTTTAATAACAGTTAATGTAAGAGAGAAAACTCACATTGTCAGACCTGAAGTCAAGTGTCAGAGTTGGAAAAATGTGTTCCTGGTAATATGAAAAGTCAGACGTTAAAGTAAAAAAAACTGCGTATTGCCTGCTGCTGCCTGTCATACGCGGAGAAGAGAATTTTATTAATTTTTTTCAGTGAATTTTTAGACACTTTTTTCACATCTGTAAAAAAAGAATCCAAATTAATCCACAAGGAATCTGAGTGTGAGAATTAAAAATAAAGTTAAGAGGTGAATCATTTTTTGATTCATGGTAATGACGTGATAATGAACTGATCCCATCACAGCGTGACTGCAGAGATAAAGTTCTGTTAATTTGTGACACCATTAATAAAGTAACACTTTTGTAACACTCTTTCTTTCTCTTTTGGGTGTGAAACTGTCTGTGAACCGACGTTTGGGGAATTCTAAGAATGTTAGGTGACACAGAAGGATTTGCTGACTGAAATATTATGATGAGGCGTTGGATTTGGCTGACTTTTTAATCACTCTTTCTTTTGTCCAGAATTTGAAGGGTTTTTTTTTTACCTCATGTTGACTTGATTTTAGATTGTCTTCAAGTGGCTTTGTCTAGTTCAGGAACTCCTGAAATTTTCAAATTCTATAAATTACAATTGAAATTTCAATTGAAATCTCTGGCTTTTCAGCAATGGAAGAATCACTAGATCTGTATGGAACTATGTATATGTTTGAAAGAACAAATGAACTCCCAGTGTTGGTAAAAAAGTGACTTGTTCAGACATAAACTCCTATATCTATTTTTATTCTATCCAACTTTCTTTCCCCAAACAGTTGAACTTAGACGTTTTTGTCTTTTAAGGTCCTGTGGACGCAGCCGTCCAGTCCAAATGCAGTCCGTGTGTGTCCTCTCCCTGCCAGAACCAGGGGGTCTGTCAACCTCACCACACGCAGCTGTACACCTGTACCTGCAAGACTGGATACACAGTACGCTGCACACACACACACATACACACACACACTCTCTCTCTCACTCACAGTAATCCACTTACTCGCCCTCAGCTGCCAGTTGAAAACCACTGATCCAATATGTCATGTTTGCATGTGGTTAGAGATTATTTTTTCACTCTACATCTGTTGTGATAATCCCATCAACTGACTCTGATGTTCTAAGGCAGTTTCCTCCTTTAATAATAAAGTACCCTGCGTGTGTGTGTGTGTGTGTGTGTGTGTGGTACTTCAGGGGAAACTGTGTGAGACGCCCGTGGACGCCTGTGTCAGTAATCCCTGCACCAACGGAGGAACATGTCTGAGTGATGAGCAGACCGGAGGGTTCAGGTAATGAACAAACAAAAACTCAAACTGACGCTCTCAGCGCCCCCTCTAGGAATTATAAAGACACATGTCAAAAAGAAAAAGAGAAAAGATCTGATTTCTTTCTTTTTCTTTCCTTACTTTAATTTCTTCTTTCCTTTTTCTTTCTCCCCCCTTTGTCCATCACTTTCCCCTTACTTCCTCCTCTTCTTACTTTGTATTTTCCCATACTTTCCTTCCTTCCCTTCTTTTATTCCTTCTTCTTTCCTTCTTTCATTCCCCTCTCCCTCAGCTGCGCCTGTGCGTACGGTTTCCATGGCATGTTCTGTGAGGTGAATGTGGACGACTGTCCAGACCACGGATGTGAAAATGGTGCAACATGTGTGGATGGAGTCGGGAACTACACCTGCTTATGCCCTCCTAACTACACAGGTGGGACAAACGTAAAGTCATAATTGCACGCTGTATTGGGAAGATCCCAGGAAATGACATCACTGCTTTGATGTGACCACAGGTCTGCTGTGTGAGGAAGAAGAGGGGGCTTGTACCCCAGGTAGAAACCCCTGTAAACAACAGTCCACCTGCATCAGTGGTCCTACAGGGACCAGGTGACTCACACACAAACACACACATCTCAGCTCTGACTCAGACTCCTGTACAGCTTACTTCTGTGGACCAACGTCCAGGCATCAAATCAGCGCTTTAACATCACAGCGCGCAGCAGTTCTTAATTTACCACCGTCCCAGTCTTCACACTAATGTGACGCCTAATTAACTCATTTTTCTGTAGAAGCAAACATTTTGTTTTTTTGTCATTTGATGAACGTTCACGTCAAACTTGCAGCAAAACACAAGTGTTTTAATTAAATCAAACTCCTGGATCCTGAAAGTCGTCTTGTGCTTCAGGTGTGTGTGCATTCCCGGCTGGGTGGGGCCCGACTGTGGCATAGACTACAACGAGTGTGTGGACCACCGCTGTCAGAATGGAGCCCAGTGTGTGGACCACCTGGACGGATACAGCTGCGTCTGCCCACAGGGATACAGGTACTGGGATTATGGGAAACCACTGGGTTGAGCTGAAATCTGACACCAACAACAATTGATCTGAATCAGTTTGACACCACTACAAATGAAGGAGAATTAGGTTGCATTATCTAATAAAAAACAATGGCCGTAACATTACATTACACGCTGTAATACACCAGGAGGCAGTATGATCCTAAAACATACCTTGTGACATGCTGTTGAACCAAAACATAAGTGACATTCAGGTGACCAATCCAGTGTAGCTATAAAGAGATACTGGGGTTGATGAGGCTCAGTGACCATTTCATTTGGTGATGAGTCCTTACCAATAAAGAATCTGTGTATTTTGGTTTGGATCCTTACATTCCTCCGTACAATCAGAACTGACAGAATAACCCTTTTTTTTAATCACCAGCGGGCAGTTCTGCGAAGCAGCCCTCGCTCCCCCGTCACCTTGCCAGCTGGCTCGCTGTCAGAACGACGCCACCTGTATGGAGAAGTCAGGCGTAGCGGTGTGTCAGTGTCTTCCAGGGTTTGAGGGTCAGAGCTGTGAGAAGCTGGTCAGTGTCAACTTTGTGGACAGAGACTCTTATGTTCAACTTCAGGATGTCAAGAACTGGCCTCAGGCCAACATCACACTGCAGGTGAGGAGGGGGAGACACCACTGACCTGACTGGGGTGTGGAGAGAGTAGGAGAGTCTCACCTGACTGAAAAATTAATCATCCAAAGTCCACATTGTATCTCATCATTGTCTGGGTTTCCAGATGAGAGTCTCATCCATCCATCCATCCATCCATCCATCCAACTCTTCTTTAATCTACCCATGTAGAGCTACCCATTTAATCTACTCTACTATTTATCTATATGCCTGTCTGTCCATCCTTCTATCTTGTCCAACTCCTGCTGTGCTACTGTACTAAGGGGCAGAAAAGCCATCTTTTACTTACTACTTACTGCACGGCGACCAATCAGAAACCAGAAATAATTCTACCAGCGTCTTCAAATATTGGTAGTGATGTAAACGTATGTGTTGCAGGTGTCGACAGCAGAAGACAATGGAATCCTCCTCTATAATGGAGACGATGAGCCAATCGCTGTAGAGCTTCATCAGGGTCACGTCAGGGTCACCTACGATCCTGGCAACCAGGCAACAACTGCCATCTACAGGTACACACACACACACACACACACACACACACACACACACACACACAGGTATAGAACCGTTCACTACACTGACAACAGCCATGGAGCTGTGGACAGATGAAACACAGCTGCACTTTCCTGTAATTTCTGTGTCCAAAGCAAAAAAATCCCCAATATGGAATAAAATATTTATTATTGTCCCAGCTCTGTGTACTGTATATGTATATATTGATATGAAAAGTTTGGGACTAGTTCTGCCGTTGGAAAATTTTATAAACTTGTACTTTTTTAACAGGTGTCAATAATCAGATGTGGTGGAGGAGGTGGAGGAGATGTAGGAGGAGGCTCTATGTTGTTCCAACACTTTACTGACCTCCACCTCCTCCATCTATTCATCAAAGTGTCCTTGGACGAGACAAGGCAAATGACTCCTGATGGTCAGAGCAGTGTCTATCTATCTATATACATATATATATATATATAAATATATATATATACATATATATAATGTGTATATATATATATATATATATATATATATATATATAATATGCATCCATTTCTATGATCCATTCCTTTCAATGTCTGCAGTCTGAGGCCGTGGCTGAGTTATTGCTCCTCACTGTCTTTTACCTTAGATTACAACGAAAGTATTACAGTGTACAAAACCTGTTGTGACTTTTCTGCAGCACAGAGACCGTGAATGACGGGCGATTCCACACAGTTGAACTGCTGACTTTCAACCACATGGTGAACCTGTCAGTGGACGGTGGAGAGCCCACCACTCTGGACAGTCAGGGCCGCAGTCAGCTGGTCAGCACTGAGACCCCTCTGTATGTGGGAGGTAGGTGACAAGAATAAGACAGCAATAATACATAAACATTAAACTCTAATAATACATTATTTGTAAATTGTAATTATTTGTTGATAATAAATGAATAATTTAATTGTATGTATTATTTATTAGGCACATCAACAAAAAGGCCATGTTATATAGTTGTTTTAATTTTTCCTCCACTAATAATGACCTGAAAATCAATAACTGTCTTTCACCAATTGCCATAAAAATAGGGGGAAAAACAGCTGTATATTAAAGCTGTCTCTTATACA